>JAJIBD010003236.1:0-90636 GCA_021461705.1 Cryptotis parvus | reverse complement strand
AAATCAATGAACGTGAGACAGAGTGGCATCTTGTACTCCCTACAAACCTCAATGAGCTTGGTTACTGTGTGTTTATGGTCAATTGTGCTGAATCCTTTCAGGAAGCCTGCTTGCTCACATGGTTGTCCTTCATCTAGTGTTTTGCTAATCCTGTTCAGGATGACTCGTGTAAACAGCGTGTAGATGATGGAGAACAGGCAGATGGGGCGATAGTTGCCTGTGTCGTGAATGTCTCCCTTCTTGAACAGTAGAACTGTCCTGCTGGTTTTCCATTGGGAGGGCACCTTGCATTCGGACAGGTAGTGTGTGAAGAGCCGAGCTAGTGTATTGATGAGTACTGGCGGCAGATTCTTCAGGTGTTCAGGTCTGACTTTGTCTGGGCCTGGTGCTGTTCCCTTCTTTACCGACGAGATGGTATGTCGGATTTCAGAAGGGAGAACGTTGGGAATGACATATCCATCCTGTGGAATTTGGTATGTGGGCAGGTGGATGTGGCTATCAAAGAGATTTGAGTAGATGTCATGGATTATCTTCTCCATTGCCTTTCTGGAAGATGTGATAGATCCATCAGGGGCGTCGGAGGGCAGTCATCTTGGTCTTATAGTTGGTGAAGGACAGGCGGGCAGTGCAAATGCTTTTCCCAGCTTCTGCTGCATCTTCCAATATTTCTGCTCTTCTGTCTTTGAGGTCTTCTTTCCATCGCTTCTCTGCACTGTTTAGCAAGATTGGACGTTAACATTTGGTCTCCTGATGCTCGAGCCTTGCCACATTGGCGAATGAACTCAAGAGTTTCTGAAGACAGGCGTCCTTTTGTGTGTTTTTCTCTCTCTCGGCACAATCATGGAGGTGCTGAACCAGTCAGTTGTATTCCTCATCGATGTCGGTCAATGATGGTATCTTCCCATGTTGCTGCTATGGCCCCAAAGAGTTCCCAGTTGGTGGTCGTTCTGGGAGTTCTCTTCTTAAACTTTGCAGCCTTTTCTCCTCATTGCGGGAAGTAGAATTTTGCACGAAGGAGACAGTGGTCCGATCCTGTTTGGAATTTGTGGACGACAGCAACATCAGTCAGACAAAACCGTCGATTGAAGATGATGTGGTCAATTTCATTGTGGAACTGTCCTCCAGGAGATTCCCATGTCCAACGTTTCGCTTCAGCCTTCTTGAACTGTGAGTTCCCATGAATGGTCTTGGTGGACTTGATGAACTCAGATAGTCTCTCACCCTGTTCGTTCCATTCTAGGCCATGGGTTCCGGTGTGGAGTTCTTCAGCCTATCTTCTTGGTTCTATCTTGGCATTAAAATCACTGACTATGATCTTGTAGAAGGTGTGATCTTTTTATAGACCTCCTCCAATTCTATGTAGAATTTCTCAATTTCATCTTCTTTGTATGTGGATGTTGGTGCATAGACAATGAAGATAGAAATTGCTGGCAGTGGGCCACATCTCTTCAAGTGTAATCGTCCTATCCGGTTTGTTATTGATTCAAATGAATCAATGTTGATCGCCATGTTTGTGTTGACAAGGACACCAACACCACAGACACCTCTTCCGTCGCATGTTCCAAGTAACAATTCTTCTCAGGTGTCAAATACAGCATGATGCAACTGACGCCTCCTCAACTCAGTCAGACCAATGATGTCATACTTGATCTTTTGCGCTTGCACCATCAGATCCTCAATATATGCTTCTGATGCCAGCGGAAAATAGTAATCGATTTTCAAAAACAAATCTATTAACATAGCATCTGTTTCCTTGCCCTACCTCCTCATAAGAACCTCTTTTGAGTTTGTTTCTGGAGTCACGCATGGCTCTGCTCAGCCAACTCTCCTGGCAGAAGTGAGGCCCAAATGCAATGTCTGCAGGGCAAGATACTGACTTATATACTGACTCTCCATTGGCACGAATCCCTTTTTTTCCCTTTGGTTTTAGGGCCATACCCAGTTGTGCTCAAGGCTTACTCCTGGCACTGTGCTCTGGCACTCTTGCAGGCTCTGGGGATCCTGGGTAGTGCTGGGGATTTAGGCTCCTGTTGACCACAGGCAAGGTCACTACCTTAATAGCTGTAGTATCTCTCCTTCTCGGCCTCCCACGGACTGTTAATATAATCACCACTCATGGGAAAAAGCATTAAGGCTGAGAGCTGGAAAGACAGCACAGTAGCTAAGGCTATTGCCTCACTTGCAGCACTAGGATCAGGCCTGGTGTGTCCCCCTGGGTGCACTGGGAATTGGAGCACCAGGTGAGGAGTTCATTTAGTTGCTCCCTTTAAATCTCTCCTGTGGAAAAGGTGAACAAACAAAATAGATAATGGATGGCTGGAGGGGAGAGATAGACCAGATCTAAGGAAGTTGCCTGTGCACACACCTTGTCTGCCTGTCTGTCTGCCTGCCTGCCTGTCTGTGTGTCTGTCTGTCTTTACCTTTGTCTCTGTCTCTCTCTGCCTCTCTGTGTCTCTCTTCTGTCTCTCTCTGTCTGTCTCTGTCTGTCTCTGTCTCTCTGTCTCTCTGCTCCTTGTCTCTCTGTCTCTCTGTCTCTCTCCCTCTCTTCCCAAAAAGAGAAAGCAGAATCATGGGCTTACCTTATGCTCCATCTGACAGCAGGAACACGGGCTTCTGTAGAAGGGAGAGTGTCTTCCCTTCTGCAGGTCTTCGCATTGCTGGGCCAGGAGCTTTCTGTGGTCTTCAGCATTGATCAGGGCTAACTGGGCTATGTCCTGGATGGCTTTTGGAGCCTCAGTGCTCATTAAGGTTCTTATTACCTCCTTGTGGTTCTGCTCAGGTTTCCTCTCTCTGCCCAGAATCCAGACTTTAGAATTTTATCAGGCCTCAGTTCCTGTTTGTGCAAAGTGAGCCCGCAAGTATCACACTTTTTATTTGCTTGAAGACTGGTCACAGAGCAACTTCGATAACTTCTGACAACTCACTGGCACCCCGGCCCCCAAGTGACCTGCCCCTTCTTCACCAATAACCTTCTTATATGCTTCTTGGTTTTCTGTTGCCTAACAAACACGAAAACTTATTCTCTCCCTCGTGTACTTGAGTCGATTCCAGTAGAACTGTTTTATCTCACCACCATTTACAATTTTAATACACTCTGTATTTGAAACTTAGGGTAGAATCAATCAATATAGAGGGATCAAGCCTTCCCTTATTTCTGTAGACCATTTTCATCATGTGTGTACATCACGACAAAGCTCCGTGTGTTGTTTGAGAATAGAAAGTTTTCAAGTCCTTTCGAGAAGAGTGTGTTTTGCTCACAGAAGTTCATATGACATTGCTACAAAGTTCTCCTCAACTGTTAATCTTTTAATCTGATCTAAATATTCTGCTAATAATGTTTTCTAAGTTTTTTTTTGTGGAAAGCAAGTTTTATGAGATCCTAACAGCCATCAATTTAGTCAGCAGCTGCCCTGGTATGTAGCTCAGTCTTCCATTATCTTGAAAAAAGCCTCTGCCTTTAACCCTGCATTTCAGAGAGGGCACCAGTGGAGGACGCTAGCATAGGTAAACTGCTGACCCCATGCAGTGCTGCTTTGCTAATCTGCCTGCCCGTGCTCCCATCACAAAGTCATAAGAGTCGGAGGATGGTGACTGCTTTAGTCACCTCATTCAAAGTGTCCACTGGTACACAATGCTGTTCCCTTGCGTGATACACCTGCTCTCAATACTGTATCTCACATGACACACCTGTTCCAGCGCTGTTTCCTCACATGGTACACCTGTTCCATGCTGTCTTTAGCATAGTACACCTGTTCCAATGCTGTTCCTTCACATGGTACACTGTTCCAATGCTGTTCCCTAGCATAGTAGACCTATTTCAATGCTGTTCCCTCACATGGTACACTGTTCCAATGCTGTTTCCTCACCTGGTACATGTGTTCCAATGCTGCTCCCTCACATGGTACAGCTTTTCCAATGCTGTTCCCCAGCATAGTACACCTGTTCCAATGAGATTCCTTCACATGGTACACCTGTTCCAATGTGATTCCTTCACATGGTACACCTGTTCCAATGCTGTTCCCTAGTATAGTACACCTGTTCCAATGCTGTTCCCTCACATGGTATACATGTTCCAATGCTGTTCCCACATATGGTACACCTGTTCCAATGCTGTTCTTTCACTTGGTGTACCAGCACTCAATGCTGTTCCCTCACATGGTACACCTGTTCCAATGCTATTCCTCATATGGTGTACCAGATCCAATGCTGTTCCCTCAAATAATGCACCTGTTCCAATGCTGTTCTTTAGATGGTACACCTTATCCAGTGCTGTTCCCTCACATGTTACACCTGTTGTAATGCTGTTCCCTAGCATGGTACACCTGCTTTCAATACTGTTCTCTCATATGGTACACTTGCTCCAATGCTGTTCCCTAGAATGGTACACCTGTTCCATTGCTGTTCCCTCGCATGATACTTGTATCACTTGTCTTCTCATTGTCCATCAATTTGCTCAAACAGGCACCAGTAACATCTCCATACGTCCATCATGTGCTAGTGTAGCCCTAGGGCATCTGCTCGCTCCAGGAACATAAAGAGCCTCAAACCATTCTATCAGGTCATGGGAATGAGGTCTATAATTGTTACTGTTTTTGGCATATCAAATATGATACGGGTAGCTTTCCAGGCTCTGCCATGCATGGTACACCTGGTCCAATGCTGTTCCCTAGCATTGTATACCAGCTCTCAATGCTGTTTCCTCACATGCTACACCTGCTCCCAATGCTGTTCCCTTGCATGTTATATCTGCTCTCAAAAATAAGCATGCTAGAAAAGCTATAGGTTGAAAAGCATAACTCCTGCCATAGCATAAAAATAAGTGAGTTCATAAATGGCAAAATTGCAAAAAAGAGTTAAAGCCTTTTCAAACCAAACTCTCCCAACAATCCACATTTTCAAGTCGTTCAACAGCAACATGGTAATGATAAATGACCAATAAGAGCAACAGAATAAAAAATATATGGAAGTGCAAATAATTCATTGTAAGTTATCTCATGGTTCGTTTTAAAGTTGATGAATTTGTGTATCTCTTACTAGCTCATTGTCTAGCTGGCAAGTTTGGGAGACTTGATGGAGGAACTGGGCATTGGAACAGGTGCATTATTTGAGGGAACAGCGTTGGATCTGGTACACCATATGAGGAATAGCATTGGAACAGGTGTACCATGTGAGTGAATCATTTCCAGTCCAATGTGCATGTTTCTTCCTCTAAAACTTGGGCTAAACTTGAGAGAGAGAGAGAGAGAGTGGGGGAGAGAGAATATTTTTTGAAAAACTCAAAAAAAAATTTTGAGAGATATTTGTGGACCCCTAAGATTTCCAGAGACCCCCCCTCCTTGAAACACCACAGATTTCTAGTCCACAGAACAAAATAAAATCACTCTATTTACTCACATGTCTGGAAATTCAATGCAATGATGAGGTTTGAATATAGCATTCGGACAGGAAACTATTCAGAAGATGAAAAATGAAAGTCCTTATAAAGAATTAAGAGAGATACAGGAAACATTCATAAACAATGTTGTGAATTAAAGTTCTTTGATCTATCTGGAGAGTCGCATATAAACAGATTTGATGAGAACAGATCTCAAGCCACTCTCTGTATGTGGAAATTAATCCTAATCATCCTCAGTATACCATTCAAGAGAGTCACTGTTTGACAACAATGGACCCATGATGACAGCCAGGCGTGTATAGGCGTGTGTAAGTCTGCATGGCCTGCCTTCTCTGTATGTCTTGTAACTTGGGTTCTTCACCAATTAGACAGAAACAAATATGTGAAAAGCAAATGCTAATGCCAAAAAAAAAAAAAAAAAGTGTTGATGTACTGGTTTATCTAGAAAATGTTAAACAGTTTTTAGGTTGTCCAGCAGATGGCAAACTTCTGCTACTAATCAGTCGCTGTCTCAGAGCCCAGAGTTTCCTCTTCCTTGAAATAACACACTGGCAGGTCTACAGAACCTGCTCTAACGTCAGTGATATATTGATACAAGTAAACTTATGACTTGGTATTTTTGACATTTTGTAAAAATAAACATTTATGTTTAATTTATATTAACTATTCCTAATTTAAACAACACCATTTTCAAAAGATGCATCTCTCCTTAATTCCACCTGAAATCTCAATCACTTAGAAGATTACTTTATCACATACTTTGGAAAAAGTCTGAACAAATTATTTCTGTGCACTCATGCATAGTTTATTTTAAATAAGATGTTCAAATTTTTAAGCACTTCTTTCATTGTTCCTTCTAAATACTACTTAAAAGCAAATATTGTCCTTTGATTATAGAATACACAGTAAGGTGCATGCTTGCCTGTACTAGGTTAACTCTCAGATGTAAACTTTATATGCAATCTTAAAGCAACATATGCTTTTACTATTAGTTTAGGTTTTAAAAATAAATAAAATATTTAACCAACCACAAAATAAAATGTAGTGATCAAAGCAATGGCACCAGTATTAATTACCAAGTTTTAAAAATTGTCTTAAATGCTTCTGCTTTCTGAATATACAAATAATTGAAGGAAAATTATCCCTTCTATATTTAATTTCCTTCCTTCCATTCTATAGGGAATAACTCGAAAGAAATCATTTTGCAGAGTGTTTATTTTCCCCTTTGTAAGTTGTATAATATAGTTTTCTACTTAAGTATTAGTAAATTGCATGGATTTTTGCTGTAAGAACATACTAATTGCATGGTTCTTCAAATTGCACTTATTTACTTAACTGTGAATTTTATTGAACTTGAGCCATAGGCCAGTCTGTATTTTAGGTAACAGAATTTCTTTGTAATACAATGACACACTAGATATTTTCTTGTGCATTATAATTTTTTATTTTTTATTTTTAAAAAATATTTTATTATACTACCATGAGATATACAATTACAAAAATGTTCATGTTTGGGTTTCGGTCTACAGTGTTCCAGAACCATCCCTCCACCAGTGTCCGTTTCCCACCACCAATGTTCCCACCTCCCCCTCCATTAGTCTGCCTCTATGGCGGCTTTATTATCTCTTTCCTCTTTCTCTCTCTTTCTCTCTTCTTCTCTTACACATTGTGGATTGTAAGACATACATTTAGAGGTTAATTTGATCTGATTTCTTTCCTTCAGAGATGTAACTCATACTACTGTGACTACTCCTGGTGGACCCGGGGGACCATTGGGTACCAGGGAACAAACTTTGATAGTCCACATACATGGCAAATGCGGTACCTGCTGAACTGTGGATCTATCTCCTCTTAATCTTTCAAAAAGCATCTATCACTGAGAAAGCCATTGTGCTGCCATCGTTAGTCACACCTGTCATTTCCTGCTCCAAATTAATGAACTTTCAGCCTAAAATGGCTTCTGTCATGATCTTCACTTTATCCATCACCAAATGGGTGATGGATCCATCACCTACGGGCTGTGAATTTCAGTGTCAAGAGTGCTCTGTTTTATTTTTGGACAAACACTTTTGCATATCAATGTCCCCACAGGGAAAGGGAGTTTAATAGGTTTACTTTTAAAGCTAAATTTTTAAAAGTTCAATAAGTCATTTTATATTGATATACCTTAAAATAATGGCATACCATGATACACACAAATAGGTGAGGGAGAGAGAGAGAGAGAGAGAGAGAGAGAGAGAGAGAGAGAGAGAGAGAGAGAGAGTGAGCTCATGGGTTAAGGAAGTTGCTTTGCATGAGACTTAGCCTGGTTTGATTTCCGATACTGCATAAGATTCTCCCTGTACAGAGCCACAGAGGAAGAAGAAGAGAACTAGAAGCAAGCCCTGAGTACCACACAGTGTGCCCTTCTCCAAAAACAAAATACACACACACACAAAAATGGGAAATACATAAGGCATTTATAGTGATAATGCAATTTATAAATTACAGGAAGAACACACATTTCCAAAGAGATAAAATAAAATCTGTAAAAGTAATGCAGCAGTGAGACAGGTAATCATGTAGAAATTTACTTCAAGGGCCCCAAGAGATCGTGCAGGGTTTCCGCTACCTACTCCCATCGCTGGCCTGGTTCAATTAAAGCACCTCATCTGTTCTCCTGAAGCAGTCCCTGAGCTCAGAAGGAGGAGTAAGACTAGCACCGCTGGGCATGGCTCCAAAATTAAGTAAGAAGCTCAGTGTTGTTGCTTCTATCAGAAGGGGAGGGATCAAGATGATGCTCTCTCCCTGGTTTTCTGCAATTTTAACAAGCATCGAAGGGCTAGTGACAGAAATTCAGACTTGAATGCATGAGATGTTATTAGAAGATCGGAGAGATAATGTGGCAATAGGTGCTTGCTGGGGAATACAGCTGACCCAGCTTCCATCCCTGCCATCACCTGTGGTTCCTTGAGCACTGCCAGGAATGATCTCGGGGCACAGAATCAGGAGTGAGTCCCAAGCATTAATGAGTGTGACCACACCGCCACTCCCCAGCACCTGTCAAAAGGAAAAGAAGTCATACACTGGACAGAACTGGAACTCGAGTTTTCTGTGCACAGTGAAATAAGTCAGCAGGAGCAAGATAAACACTGGTGATGATGTCATGCTGATGAAGTATATAAAATCCAGGGAACAGACATCAGCCAAAGAACATTGCTGGGACTCAGACAACAGGAAGGAGCTGTGGTTACTTAGGAGTCTGGTAGCTGGCGGGGAGGGAGAATGACTGGAAGGGTCCCTGGGATGTTGGAGTGTAATGCTGGCATTGGCTGTGGCATGGGGTAACGTTGCCTTCCTGGGGCATCGATATTAGCACTATTGCAGACCATATTGCATTAACAATGATAAAAAACCGTATTACAAAGCTTGCAAATCAAGGATAGCTTATTTGATTAAAAAGCACATGTTGATATATGAAAAGCATCATTCCAAATGCACCATCTACCTCCTTTGCTTTGCAGCTGTCATTACTGACCCTAAGTGAGGCTGTGTGACTTGCTTTACCAGTGGGGCTTAACGGTTGTAATGAGGAGCAGAGTGTGCTGGATCCCAGAGTTCGCTGGTGAGAATCTTACCCATTTCTAGCAGAAGGGCTCCCCATGACAATTGCTGTCTCTTTCGGTGGACGTCAACCCCCCAGGAGCAAACCTAACCCCGAATAAAGCCTAAAGCCTGCCTAGGCGTGTAGCCGGAAGCAAAGCTCAGCTCAGCGCCAGTTGCCTGACCCGGGGACCCATCCAACATGGTTCTGCTCCTTCCTGCTGTTCACTGACAGAACTCTTGTTCTAAGGACAATTTAACTCATGCCTCTTAAAAAAAATAACCTTGGACCAGTAAACAACTGTGACCAATACTAATTAATTACAAAAATATAGACAAATCTCCAGCAAAAGCCTCTATCTAGGTCACCGACTTGATCACTTGACATCCCGTTATTTGTCGATTTGCTTGAGCAGGCGCCAGTAACATTTCCATTTGACCTTATCATGTGCCAGCGTAGCCCAAAGGCATCTGGTTGCTTCAGGAATATGAAGAGCCTCAAATCATTCCTTCAGGGTCTTGACAAAGAAGTCTGACCATCTTGTAGGTGGGCGGCCATGTGATCTTTTGATATCCCGTGGGATCCAGTCTGTAAGGGCTCTAGTCCAACGGTCATCTCCAAATCACATTACATATCCAGCCCATGTGATTTTTGATGCCTTGGCAAAGGAGACAGCATCCCTGACTCTGGAACAGCGACAGAGGTCGGAGCTCCGATTCCTTCTTTTCACTTGAGTGAGGCATGATATGTCAAGCAAAGCTCTTTCGATTCCTCTCTGGGAGACCAATTCCTCTTTGATGAATACAGTGTATTGTTCTCCTCAATACACTGGCTTGGCTCTTCTCTCTAGGTCCTCAAGCATAAAACATCATCGCCCCAGTTCCAGATGGCATCTAATCATTTATTATATGAGAAATTCATATGTATGCATTTATTCTCTCTTTTAAATATTAAGAACATCTAAACTCTCTCTCTTCAGTACTGAATCAGTTAGTTTGTTGTTGTTTTTTTGCTTTTTGGGTCACATCCGGGAATGCTCAGGGGTTACTCCTTGCTCTGCACTCAGTAATTACTCCTGGAAGTGCTCAGGGACCTATGGGATGCCAAAGATAGAATCCAGGTGGGCTGCATGCAAGGCAAACGCCCTACCTGCTGTGCTATAGTTCCAGCCCCTAAGTTGGTTTTTAATTGAACTTCTTCCATATTGAAAACAGTCTTAAAATATATTCATGCATGAAAATTTCCTGGGATGAGAACTTAGTTGGAATACTTAGTAGTAGGAGCAGTTGTACAGCAGGGGAGGACATGTGCCTTGGATGCAGCTAACCTAGATTCGATCCCAGGCACCCCATATGGTCCTTCTAGCACCATCAGGAAAAATTCCTGAGTGCAGAGCCAGGAAGTAGCCCCTGAGCATTGCCGGGTGTGATCCAGTCAGCAAAAAAAAAAAAGAAAAGGAGAAATAATTAGAAGCATGTCTACCTATCACTGTATCACTGTCTTCCCGTTCATCATCGATTTGCTCGAGTGGGCACCAGTAACATCTCCATATGTCCTGTCTCATGCAAGTAGAGCCCAAGGGCACCTGCTTGATCCAGGACATAAAGAGCCTCAAACCATTCCATCAGGTCATGGGAATGAGGTCTATAATTGATACTGGTATTTGGCATATCAAATATGACACGGGTAGCTTACCAGGCTCTGTTGTGCGGGTGTCTACCTAGACCCAGTAATTAAGATCATTGTATCACACCAACCTGGGCCCATTATTTTTGTTTTATATTTTGGCTCTCTAATCTAACACGGGTTTGTTTCTTTAGAATTCTTCTAGTAAGGTGCATCACTCATGGCATTGCCTGAGCTAATCCTGTGAGGGAGGTCTCAGTTTGAGTTACTAATAAGAGATATTGCCGGCATGCTCTCCAGTTTTGTCTGGAATGAGTTTAGTGAGAACACGGGCAGAAGAGAGCCAAGACCATTTTTCTTGTCTATTAGCCGCCAGACATCTCCGGCTACACATACAAAGTGAACTGCAAACTGTTCCGCAGACCTCTAATTACTCTGTGATGCTATTCAAGGCATGTCAGTAGCAAATCAACAACTGGCTTTCTCTGGCCACTCAGAGTGCCACGGCGGAAGGCTGGAAACCACATGATCAATAGCTGTTGGAAGAGGTTACTTTTAAATGCAGCACAAGAGGGAGGTAGAGCACTTCTCTTTCAAAGAGCTTCTTTTCCCCCCTATGGTTACTGCTGAAAAAAATAATAACCAGAATGAACCTTTCAGGAGAGCAAACAATTAAGAAATGCCCAAACTAATAACAACAATGAACATTTCATTCAGCTCCTAGAGAAAATGACAAGTTATGCTTCTTTTATATTTAAGAATTAATACGGGAAACTCAGAAGACAAAACTAAAGAAGCAAAAAAGTAGAATTCAGTGTCCAGAACTGTATTTGCTTCGTGCATTTTAAAATAATGCAAAATTACATCCGAATTGAGGTACACAAACTATGTTTCTATAAGCTGGAAGAGACTTATAACTTAATTAAAGGGATATTTTAATTATGTAAACTAATTTTATAAATAATATAATAATTTAAATGAAATTATTCAATTCTAAATATAAATTTGGTCTAGTTTATCTATTTTGTGGTAGTCTTAGTTTCATGGAAATTCAAAAGCAGAATTTTATTCCCATTTAGGGCAATTTTCCATAACTCAATCAAGATATTAATCTCCCTGCATTTATTGAACAAATTGCTGGAGTTGATTTAACATTTGAATAATATTTGACTTTAAATTATATGTCATCTTAGATAAAATTTATAATGCATATTAATTAAAGACTTCTTATGTAGTTTTCATCTTAAAACTAACATTTCGCTGAAATGAGCACTCATAGAAAGTTAGTTTGCTATATGTCTCATTAGGAACGTCCCAAAATGTTTACACTGTTTTAAAATTTTGCTTTTATATTTCTAATGATTTTGCTAAACTTGAACAGTGCTGTTGTATGAACCTAGCATTATTTAACGGAGGAATCATTTTACTGAAGTGAGATTGAGATTTGGTGCTTCTGAGCTGCTTGGGGAATCACTATTCCCTGTTTGTGTCCAGGAGTTAAGATCAGGTATTTCGCGCTTGGCAGCTATCTCCAACTATGCTTTCTTCAACCCTTGACGACTGACTTATCCTCAATTGTGTTTTTTAAAGCAAACCATCTAAGTGTTTGTTTTAGAAATTGTGTTCAGGTTACCTAACACCTAACCAACCTGTCATTTGAATCACCACTTTTGTCTACTTACTGAATTCAAACGTCGCTGTAGAAAATACTCAATTACCTCCCTCAGTTCCTTTGATATATCAAATAATGTGCTGGTGTCTGAACTACAGACTTGGCCCCATTTACTTGGATTTTAAAATATATGTAATAAATAATCAAAACTTGTTTTAGTCCTTAGGACTGAATGTACCCTCCTCACGGATGGCTCTTACTCTATTACTCTAGTTTTCCATCTTAACCCTCTTTTCTGACTTTGAGTTTTCTTTTTTTTTTTTTTTTGCTTTTTTGGGTCACACCCGGCGACGCTCAGGAGTTACTCCTGGCTCTGCACTCAGGAATTACTCCTGGTGGTGCTCAGGGGACCATATGGGATGCCGGGGATCGAACCAGGGCCGGCACAGGCCGGCTGCGTGCAACACGCCCTACCCGCTGGGCTATCGCTCCGGCCCTGAGTTTTCATTCTTGATAGAGAGTAAACCAGGGGGCAGGACTGTACCTGGACTGTGACTTGACTGGGCTCTGCGCCTCTGTCCAGGCGAACACTTTTCTGTTGTGCTTTTGCTTCAGTCACAAGATCAACAAATTGTTGTTTCACAGCACATTGGAGATAAAACTAATTGGCCTTTGGCTTTCTTAATTAGCTGGGGCTTGAATTTAGGGTTCAGCTAGTGGAAGGTGCTTTGATATGCTCTAGCACCTTCCCAGAGCTCTCTGCGCACTAGAGTGGAATATCGCTTGCCCTTTGGGCTCTAAACCAACCGGGAAAATAATTGCAAGCACTATATAGTTAAAACATCTGTCTTGGTTGATGTTAAAAATGTATAAAATGTTTGTACTCTAGGTCACATAGACTGCTCCCTCCTTGCCTTCTCAACTGATCTACTCAGAAAGAAAATTCAGCATTAAAATGATTCTTGGCTTTTGCTTTTGTGTTTAATTTTTCCTCTCAGCTTTGATGGTTTTATCATGCTGAATTTTGATGGATTAATGGAGCTATTACTTTAGCATTATCTTCTATTACTGTTATGTGCAAGTGCAAATAAGACATGTTTCCTTGCTTCTAAATAGTACTGGTATAAAATTAGAAATAATTCTTAATTTTATAGAAATGATTGCAGTAATTGCTTTCCTGAGAAGCTGTAGTACAGCTTGTTTCTCCTGCAGTTCAAAAAGTCCTGGAGATGATTCTCAGTAATAAACAGGAAAGTTTCTGAGATGTCAAGACAGTGAAATAGCAAAACATTTGCTTATTATATATATATATACGTATGTCTATATATATGCACATATGTATATATACGTAATATATACATATATGTGACATATATGTGATATATATCATATATTTGTTATGAATAGCATCTGCACTCAGATGTCAGGAAGCTTTCTATATTTATTATAATTTTCCTTTGACATGCATTCTCTTGGTACTGAAAACTTTGAGTAACTTACAAGAAGCTTTATTTTGTAATGATAATCAGCCTTTATTCGGTTCAAAAGATATTGCTATATGATCTATGATTTCTTTCCCATCTTCTCATATTTTTCATCACCAAAAGTTTCACAGAAGAAACTAATCAACAAATTCTTCTTTGATATTGCATTTCTGAGTGTCAAAAATAAAGTTATGCTCTTGAAAACAGACAGGTTCCATTATTTCTTTAGAGAAAGTTATTCATGTAGTGTTAAAGTAGGTGTGTGTATATATATTTCTTTGTGTGAATATTTTAATTTCCTTGACTAAAAGATTTTAGTCAATGAAAAACTTTGCCTTGAAATTGGCATGCTATGCTTGATCAAGTTCATGTTCTGAGAATACTTATTTTTTTTTATAAAATGGAGGCTGTCTTATAATTGATCTGTCCTATACGCTTGCATACGATTTATGAATAAGAAGCATACTGAAAATACAGTTTTTTACCATGAATGTAAATATTTATGAACTTCTAAATCACTCTATTAATCTTACTCTTTCTTATTTCAAATAAATAAATGCTTGAAATACAGATTTATATCCTACAATTTCCTCATCATTCTGGGTCTCTGCAACTATATTCCTTTCTATCACCAAACAATTTAAAAGGCCATTAAAGAGAAAAATAACTGGAGCTTTCCTTACATCAAATAATTCATAGTAAACTCTTGATGTAATTTCCATTTCATGAATTAATCTTTCAAATTTTATAATATATTGTTGTTGTAATATTAAAAAGAAAATCTTATAAGTTTATCCTAATTAAAAACTAAAATATTGTTTTTACAACAGTGCACTATTTTAAAATGAAAGTTCATTTTAAAGGGCAAATGAATCATATTCAACACTAGTATGGTCAACTCTAGAATGCTTGCTGTCCATTAATCCCCTTATACAGTGATAGATGCATGTTGTGTTTATATGAGGACCCAGACTTGATTCCAAATTCTCACAAAATAAAATCTTTGTGTCCCAAAGATTGTGCATATTACTATTGATTAATTTACCATCTGATTATTTAAAATCCATCTTTTGCTTCAGCTAAAACATGGAGGTTTGAGATGAAGCTCACAAGGTTTAGAGATCGCATACTAGTGTTGCCTACTTTGTCTAACGTCACACATGATGGTTTTGATACTATATTTAGTTTATGTGTGGCCTTCAAAGTGTACAGAGTAAGCACCATTTTAAAGGATTAAATTTAGATAACCACCACAAATACTACTCTAGAGAGCCTATGAATTTGTTAACAATAGTTGTTGACTATGTTCCAGCAGACTCTGAGGATACTCATTATTTAACAACACATAACCACTTAATAATTTGGGGGGTTCCTGGCTGAACATGCATACCCTAAGCACATTGAGTTTTAAGTAGCGACTGAGTACACTTGTATATGTTTGTTTGCATGTTTCTCACCACTCCCAGTGGTGCTCAGGGCTTACTCCTGGCTCTAAGCTCTGGAAGAACTCCTGGAGGAGACTGAGATCAAGCATAGGTCACTATGTGTAAGGGAAGGTCCCTTCCTACTGTACTATCTCTCCAGCCCATATAGACTGATCTGACAAGGGGATAACTTTCTTTTTATTGTTGGTATGATTGTTGTTATATATGAGAGGAGAAAATTGCAATTCCTAAAATCACATGTCCTAGTAAAGACTCAATTGTCTTTGTAGAAAAATGCTCTGAAAAACAATTTCCCTCTTTGGTTTTGGTTCTGGAGCCCCACATGGCAGTTCTTAGGACTTAGATGCTGGTTCTGTCCTCAGGGATCACTCCTGGTGGTGCTTGAACTACCTCTGATCTGAGTTAGTATGACAGCAGGCAAAAAGAATAACTAAAACTTATCTTTGATAACAGCTTCCTGTTTTCTGCTTTGATTTTGTTGTTTCCTTTTTAATTTCATGAGTTTAATAGTCAAACATTCAGACACCATGGGCATTGATATCTCTAAGGAGAAATAATATGTGATTTGTTACCTTAATGGAATCAATTACAAAATCATTCCAATGGAAATCACATGCTTCTGAGATATAAAATGAGAAGTTATGCCTCCTAATATCTTCAGAAATGTCATATTGATCCTGGTCAAAGAAGATTTGATTTCATCTGAATAAAACTCTATTTTAATGAGGTACCATCTCACACCACAGAGACTGGTACACATCCAAAACAGCAAGAACAACCGGTGCTGGCATGGCTGTGGGGAAAAAGGGACTCTCATCCACTGTTGGTGGGAGTGCCGAATGGTCCAGCCCTTTGGGAAAACAATATGGGCATTCCTCCGAAAACTAGATATTGAGCTCCCATTTGATTCAGCAATAGTACTCCTGGGAATATACCCGAGAGACCGAAAAACACATAGCAGAAACACTATCTGTACTTCTTTATTCATCTCTGCGCTATTCACTATAGCTAGAATCTGGAAACAAACCTAAATGCCCGAGAACAGAGGACTGGCTAAAGAAACTGTGGTTCATCTACACTATGGAATACTATGCAGCTGTCAGAAAAGATGAAATTATGAAATTTACCTGCAAATGGATGGACATGGAGACTATCATGCTGAGTGAAATTAGTCAGAAGGAAAAGGATAGATATAGAATGACTGCATTCATTAATAGGACATAAATAGATACCAGTGTTTTACTAAATGTGGGAAATGGTAATGGCAGATTAAAACTCACCATTGAATATACACAAAGAGACTTAAGTGATAAACTCTAAATATCTGCAGGGCTAGCCACAATGTGTAAAATAAGAGGGAGAGAGATGCAGAGACAGAGAGAGAGACAGAGAGAGAAAGAGAGGAAACTGGGGTACCTGCTATTAAGGCAGCATGGGGGGTGGGCGGGAGGGGGTGGGGTACATTGGTGGTGGAAATGGGGCACTGGTGGAGGGATGGGTGCTGGTATACTGTATTACCAAGAACCAATTATGAACACCTTTGTAATTGTATGTTTCACTGTAGTATAATAAAAAATTGAAAAAAATATTTTTCATTGCCTCCCCATAAAATAATCAATTATCATTATTATTATTATTTTTAGTTTTCATTTATATATTTATGTATATATGTATATATATATTATATATATATCACTTGATCACTTGAATCCCATTATTCATCGATTTGCTCGAGTGGGCGCCAGTAACCATGGAAATCCATTGGACCCTATCACGTGCCAATGTAGCCCAATGGCATCTGGTTGATTCAGGAATATATATATTTATATATAAAATATATATTATATATAATATATATATATATATATATATTTTTTGGTTTTTGGGTCATACCCGGCGATGCTCAGGCGTTACTCCTGGCTCTGCACTCAGGAATCACTCCTGGTGGTGCCTCAGGGGACCATATGGGATGCCGGAAATCAAACCCGGGCCAGCACAGGCCGGCTGCGTGCAAGGCAAAAACACCCTACCTGCTGGGCTATCGCTCCGGCCCATATATATATATATATATTATTTTTTTTTTTTTTTTGCTTTTTGTAAATTCATGGACACATTCCTGCACGGCAGAGAGCCTGGCAAGCTACCCGTGTCATATTTGATATGCCAGATACCAGTAACAGTTATAGACCTCATTCCCATGACCTGATGGAATGGTTTGAGGCTCTTTATGTTCCTGGAGCAAGCAGCTGCTCTTGGGCTCTACTTGCATGAGACAGGACATATGGAGATGTTACCGGTGCCCGCTCGAGCAAATCGATGATGAAAGGGAAGACAGTGATTCAGTGACAGTTTTCATTAGCTAATGACACAGATACACAGGGCAGAGCTGCTACTGTTTCTCCCTTTGCTCGGCTGATTATGAGGCATGCAGGAGGGAAGGCAGTTCTAGCCCTGGACCGCCATCCCAATTGAGTCTCACAAGAAGCCAGAGCAGTAGAACCCCCTGCACCATGAGGGCAGCTATTTTCCACATCCGGACTCCACAGCTCGTCAGAGCTCCACTCCAGAGAAAAGCGGATCTCTCCTTTGTGAATGGCCACTTCATGGCCTGGCAGTTCACCAGTAAATGCATGAACTGAGAGCCTACCTACTACTGAGAGTATCCCACCCCACAGCAGAGCCTGGCAAGCTACCCGTGTTGTATTTGATATTCAAAACAGTAAACATTATAGACCTCATTGCCATGACTTGAATGAATGGTTTGAGGCTCTTCGTGCTCCTGGAGGGAACAGATGCCCTTGGGCTACACTAGCACATGACAGGGACATATGGAGTTGTTACTGGTGCCCACCAGAGCAATCAATGAACAACGGAACATAAATGATGCAAGTTATACATTAGATAAATTAAATTAAATTAAATTTTTTTTTTTCAAATCCGGCCCAGGTATGCTGAACCAGAGACTCTCAGACATGGGGCAGAGCTGCTACTTGCTCTCCCTGTGCCCAGCTGCTCATGAGGCACCTGGGAGGCATGGGGGTTCTAGCCCTGGCCTGCCACCCCAGCTGAGCCTCACAACAAGCCAGACCACCCTCCTCTAATCCATGGGGCCTGCCATTTTCCACATCTGGACTTCCCTCTCTTCACAACTCCACCCAGCACCAGACTATCACAGCCCGGCTCCAGGCGGCCGCTAGCGACCATGTGGTTCATCAATAAATGCTTTATTTAGAGGTGACTACAACAGTATGCCACCAGCATGGCAAGCCTGGCAAGCTGCTTGTGTAGTATTTGATATGCCAAATACCAGTAACATTTAGGTTAGGTCATTCCTGTGACCTAATAGAATGGTTTGAGGCTCTTTATGTTCCTGGAGCAAGCGGATGCCTTTGGGTTCTACTAGCATGAGAGAGGACATATGGAGATATTACTGGGGCCCACTCTAGCAAATAGATGAATAACGGGAAGATAGTGATAGTGATAGTGAAATTTAATTAAGTGGTTTTACTTTATTATACACTGTGACTTTCATAATTGTACAAATTGTTTTCTAAATCAAATAATCCATAATATGCTCTCATAATTGCAAAATAGCAAATAAATGTCTATCCACTTTTAAATAAATACCATGACTGATGTGTAAGAGAAGTAAGAGAGAAAGAGAGAAAGAAAGAAAGAGAGAGAGAAAGAGAGAAAAGAGATAAAGAACCTACCATAGAGGCAAGCTAGGGGATGGGGAAAGGAATTGGGACATTGATGGTGGAAAATGGGCACTGGTGGAGGGATGGGTGCTGGAATACCATATGACTGAAACTCAAACATGAAGATCTTTATAATTGTATATCTCACGGTGGTATAATAAAATAGTTAAAAAATACCATGACTGGACAGAAATTAAAATTTGAGTTTTTAAAGAGAAATTAAAGTTCTCCAGAAGACTGTCTTTTTCCCTACAGGGGAATTACATAGTCAGTAGTATTCTCCTCTAAATATTGCAAAATTGCAAAATGAGGGTTTGTTGCCAAACTTCTAATCAGCTCACATAAAAGATTGATAAGACCACATAGGGAGAATGATGATTAATCTGGAGCAGCCTGAAACTTTGGCATGAGTAAATTCTTCTGTTCTACCTTTCTCTAGACTCTCACTACTGAATTCCCACTTATAGGATATGCGTAAATAATAATATTGGGAGGAGAGCATATCTACAGTATAGGCTACTTGAAAGTTCTCATTATGTTTTTTCTACTAGAACGTTCTTACGATTTGTCAGAGAAAAGCTAAAATAGAGATAAACTGAAATCTTCCATAGGAACCCACTAAACACAGTGAACCACTAGCACACAGCGATCTGCCCTCATCTCTGCATGTCTTGCTGTAATGGGCAAGAGGACACCAGGTCAGACAATGGTAGGAACTTGTCTGTAGGTCTTGCTGTAATGAGAGTGAGGACAGAGGACAGATAATGGTAGGAACTGCATGTCTTGCTGTAATGGGAGATAGGATACCGGGTAAGGCAGTGGTAGGAACTGCATCATTGTCAGGGACAACCACATTCCTTGCATCCACGTTAGTTGGTAATTTTCAAGTCAGAATTTTTCAATTGTTTAACATTTATGGGAGAATGTGACCCCTTTGCCTGAGAGTAGCATGAATCACTTGATCACTTGAATCCCGTTATTCATTGATTTGCTCAAGCGGGCTCCAGTAATATTTCCATTGGACCCTATCACGTGCCAATGTAGCCCAATGGCATCTGGTTGATTCAGGAATATGAAGAGCCTCAAACCGTTCCTTCAGGGTCTTTACAAGGAAGTCTGGCCATCTTGTAGGTGGGCAACCACGTGATCTTTTGACATCCCTTGGGATCCAGTAGGTAATGGCTCCAGTCCAGCGGTTGTCTCCAAATCGCATTACATGTCCAGCCCATCTGATTTTCGATGCCTTGGCAAACGAGACAGCGTCCCTGATTCTGGAATAGCGACAAAAGGTCAGAACTCCGGATTCCTTCTCTCACTTGAGTGAGACGTGATATTCCAAGCATAGCTCTTTCGATTCCTCTCTGGGAGACCCGAATAGCATTCTCATGCTGCTTTCGTAGGGCACAGGTCTCTGAGGCATATGTTAATGCAGGGAGAATGGTGGAGTCAAAGAGATGTGCCAGGAGTCAGGAGGTTCTTTGTCCTTTTAGCTATTTCTTCGATGCCTTTGAAGGCATTCCATGCCGCTCTCTTCCTCCCTGCGCAGCTCAGGTTTTAGGTCGTTCATCATGTTGATTTCTCGACCTAGGTACATATAACTGCTACATTCAGAGATGTTTGTTCCATTGAGAGTGAATGGGGCCTCAGGAACTAGTTCATTCTTCGTGAACATTGTTTTCTTTAGATTCAGCTGTAGACCTATCTTTCCACATTCTTGGTCAAAGTCAGCCAGCATTTGTGCCGCTTGGCTAATGTTTGGTGTTATTAGAACGATGTCATCAGCTAAGCGGAGGTGGTGTAGTTGCCCACCATCTATCTTCACTCCCATTCTTTCCCATTCTAATTGTCGCATGATGTTCTCGAGGGTGGCACTGAAGAGTTTTGGTGAAATGGTATCACCCTGTCGAACCCCTCTTTTCACATTAATGATCACTTCTTTGTAGAATGGTGAGATCCTGGTGGTGAATCCGTAATACAGCTCACGAAGGATCTTGATGTATTGGGTTTGAACACCCTGTTTGGCTAGGGCTTCGATGACTGCTTCAGTCTCCACAGAATCAAAGGCTTTCTGTAAATCAATGAACATGAGACAGAGTGGCATCTTGTACCCCACAAACCAGAGCTTGGTTACTGTGTGGATATGGTCAATTGTACTGAATCCTTTCCGGATGCCAGCTTGCTCGCATGGTTGTCCTTCATCTAGTGTTCTGCTAATCCTGTTCAGGATGACTCGTGTAAATAGCTTGTAGATGACAGACAACAGGCAGATGGGGCGATAGTTACCAATGTCATGAATGTCTCCCTTCTTGAGCAGTAGAACTGTCCTGCTGGTTTTCCATTGGGAGGGCACCTTGCATTCGGACAGGTAGTAAGTGAAGAGTCGAGCTAGTGTATTGATGAGTACCGATGGCAGATTCTTCAGGTGTTCGGGTCTGACTTTGTTTGGGCCTGGTACTGTTCCCTTCTTTACCGACGAGATGGCATGTCGGATTTCAGAAGGGAGAACGTTGGGAATGACATATCCATCCTGTGGAATTTTGTTTGTGGGCAGGTGGATGTGGCTATCAAAGAGATTTGAGTAGAAGTCATGGATAATCTTCTCCATTGCCTTTCTGGAAGATGTGATAGATCCATCAGGGCGTCGGAGGGCAGTCATCTTGGTCTTATAGTTGGCGAAGGACAGGCGGGTGGTGCGAATGCTTTTCCTGGCTTCTGCTGCATCTTCCAGTATTTCTGCTCTTCTGTCTTTGAGGTCTTCTTTTATCGCTTCTCTGCACCATTTAGCAAGCTTGGACGTTCGCATTTGGTCTCCTGAGGCTCGAGCCTTGCCACATTGGCAAATGAGCTCGAGAGTTTCTGAAGACAGGCATCCTTTTGTGTCTTTCTCTCTCTCATCATTCTTCGCACAATCATGGAGGTGCTGAACCAGTCGGTTGTATTCTTCATCAATGTCGTCAATGATGGTATCTTCCCATGTTGCTGCAATGGTGCCAAAGAGTTCCCAGTTGGTGGTCGTCTGGGAGTTCTCTTCTTAAACTTTGCAGCTTTTTCTCCCGTTGCGGGAAGTAGAATTTTGCATGAAGGAGACGGTGGTCCGATACTGTTTGGAATTTGGGGACAACAGCTACATCGGTAAGACAAAACCGTCGATTGAATATGGTGTGGTCAATTTCATTGTGGAACTGTCCGCCAGGAGATTCCCATGTTCAACGTTTCACTTCAGCTTTCTGGAACTGTGAGTCCCCATGAATGGTCTTGGTGGACATGATGAACTCAGATAGTTTCTCACCCTGTTCGTTCCATTCTAGGCCATGGGTCCCGATGTGGAGTTCTTCAGCCGATCTTCTCGGTCCTATCTTGGCATTAAAATCACTGACTATGATCTTATAGAAAGTGTGATCTTTTTTATAGAACTCCTCCAATTCCATGTAGAATTTCTCAATTTCATCTTTCAATTTCATCTTTCTCAATTTCACAGATGAAATTTCTCAATTTCATCTGTGAGTAGTATGAATACTCCTCACATTCTTAAGTTGCAATTAATATTCTCTTCTATGACCAAGTGTCAATACCCATCAAGAGTTTTTGACCAATTTAGAGTCAAAAACCCATCTTGCACACATGACAACCCTTTAATGCATGTTCTGTAATCCATAGTCTGGAAGGGAAGGAAAAGAGAAACAGCGAGAGAGGGAAAGAAATAAAGAACCTGCCATGGAGGTGGGCTGGGGGGGGGATGTCCGGGGAATGCAGCCGTGTTCCCGACAATTTCAGGACATTGTCAGAACAGAGGTTCTCTTCTACCTCCAAGGACGCCGGGGAACAGATGAAAACTCAAGTATCCGGTGCAGTTCCAAAAAGGCTTTTGATAGTACAAATACTCTTCCACAGCAATTAAATATAATGAACAAACTCTAGCTCTGGTCCGAACTTAGACCATACAAAAGAGCCAAGTCTCCCACCAAAGAGAGAGGATCGCACCCAAGCTGAGTCCTACCCAGAAGAAGGAGTAAAAGGCCAAAGAGCAAAAAACCAAAAGCCAAAAGCAAAAAGCAAAAGGCCGAGGAGCCAAAAGCGAAAAGGCCAAAGGGGCCTCAAGTCAGTTCCCTTATATACACCAAAGTAATCCAGGTAGGTGTTACAACAAAATTAAAAAAATGTAGAAGGGCAGTGCCACACATTATTGTAAGTGTAAACAAAGGTTATGCCAAGAACTAATCCCGAGATTATCTCTTATGTAAAACACTGGAGAGAGAGGGCTGATATAAAGTAATACATCTTAATTTCATGAGCTTCATGTAATCTAGATGGTAACCACAAGGTCCTTCTTATTATTATCTGCACCAGGGTGATTCTGAGTATCATGTTCTCCGTATACTGAAAGGGTCACACTCGCCTGCTTAGAGCAAACTAGTATGATCCTTCCTATAGTCTTCCTATAGTCTCAGCGATGCCAAGGTGGTATCTCCTGGTAAATTCTAATGGTCCCACGTTGGGTGCTGTGGGTATAGACAGGAGCTGTGCCCAACCTAGAAAACATAGAAGCTTAGTAGATGTATAAGTCAGAAGTTATTCAATCAAGGTGACTTCTGTAACTGCCACACCCTCTAGCAGTGTTTACATAGAAGAGAGGTCTCATTAGAATGAAACTTGACTTAAATAGATTAAGCTGGGAGTGGGCAAAACAACAAAACTCCCAGAATAGCAAAACCTGTCCTCCAGCAGGGGAGGGAACCGGGGTCGTTGGTGGTGGGAGATGGGCACTGGTGGAGGGATGGGTGCTAGAACACTGTATGACCAAAACCCAAATATGAACTTTTTAATTGTATATCTTTGTAATTGTATATCTCACAGTGGTATAATAAAATACTTTAAAAAAGCCATCTTGCTCTATTCATAATCCTAAATATTAATTTACAATGAAAGGCAGTTTTAAATTAAATGATTTTTTTAAAGGAAAAATACTTGAACTTTGTTTTCGAGACTTAATTCTTGAGATTTTTAGGACTAATTTGAGGAGATGAGAACTTGCAAATTATGTTTACTTCCAATACCACCAAGCACTGTGATTCACGTAAGCAGTAAGGGATATTAACTTTGATATTATCTTACATATACTAATTCCTATTGCATTTAATCAATGTGTGGTGACAGAAAGTGACATCAGAGTTATTTAAATAATGTAAAACTTTGGCAAAATATTGCAAAATAAATTAGTAAAATAAAGCATATACTTTTCTAAACTCCGGAGCATGAATTTTTATACTTTGTAATATTAGTTTTGAAAAATAAAAGTAAATTTATTGTGAAACTGAGTAGAAATGATGTCTTTATCACTGAAAGAACACTCTTTCAAGTGTAGACTCCCCATTTCTTTATCCATATCCCACCCTCAGTGTACACAATGGAATTTGGAGAGAGACCCCAGTTATTTGAGGAGACTGTGTTATTGTGCAGCAACTCCGACTAGGATGCAGGTTTAGAAAAGTCCGAGATGAGTATAATCAAAGACATACCTGCAGTATATCAAGATACACAGTATTACCCATACATCTGGTTGCCTTTACTCTTATTCAGTCTGTTGGGAACTCAGGAAAAGAGTGATGCTAATTTCCTTAAATTACATGACACATCCCTAAAATAATATTTGAATCAGGCTTTTGTCACTTTTTCTAAACATTCTACATGATTTTAGTATCATGGAACACTTAAGAAAGTATGACAGGGTAGGCTTATACTCTCGGCTGAACAGTGAAATATACTTGCTTATTTCATTATTTCAATACGCTCAGAAATGTGTTCCATAAGCAGTTTTACACACAAGGTCACTGGTGGTTTTAGTAAAAGGTTCAGATGTTTAATTCTACGAACTAAAAAGATGTTGTGAGTAATGTTTAGACCCGAATGTATGTAATTATAGAAATAGAAAGTGAAGTAAGCAGTATTAATGATAAAATCCAAGGGATGGGTAAATAGATGGTATTTATACTGTTTTTCCAAATTTTTTCTGTTCAAATTTGAATGAGTAAAAACATGATCATTTAATACTTCTCTATGAATATCTAAAATGTATGACTTAGTTTTTTTATTGCCATTTGTCAATGCTCAAATTCAGAATATGCTTTATATATACACAACATAGAAAGTGTATGTACTAGAAAGTGAGAACAAGTAAAACAAAAGTAAGAATAAAATAACTAATCATAGGTATGTAGTGATGAGTTCACATTAGACACAGTCTTAAATGCTTTTCATGAGAAAAATATCACAAATTTTCTGTAAAAGTTATGCCAAATATATGCTTTTGATAACTGCAGAGACTAAAAATTAGAACAGTTAACAAGCTCCAAAGACCAACCAAGTAGTAAGTCAAATGAATCAATCATTGAAGATTCTGAGGTTAAATTTGTGAAAAGTTCATTATTCTGTTTCACTCAACATTAAATAGAATAAATTAAAGAACCAATGTCAAAAGAAATTGATAGTGAAATGGATGAAATGATTGCGGCAGGAATGAGTACATGAGAAAATTAAATCAAATGCCTATGAAAGCCACCATTCATTTTCTCTGCAGCCTAGATGTAAGCATCAGACATTCAAATTCTAGTTTCTAACTGGTTTTACTTATCAGGAAGCTCAACAATGGAAAATTTTAAGTTATGCATCCCAAAAGTTAGAACTTCTCCCAAATTTTTACACTATTCCATTTATCAATTTTAGTCTCTGAGTTTGTTGGCTTGAAAAATATTCACATATTTGCTATATTTGACATGTTTATTTGATTTATTTGCAAATAGTCAATTCTATACTGTCCTGTAAACAGAAAGTAAATATGCAGACGAATAAGTAACTAGTACTCAGAGCTATTTAGCTAATCAATCAAAGGTATTTTTCCTTATTTTAGTTGTCTGAAGATATATGGAGATCAATTTGCTATTTGGCAAATATCTCTAAATAAGATGTGAAACCAAGCAAATAGAGATATGTATCCTGTAATGATCTCTGCATTATTATTTGCCTTGACTGTTTCCTCATTAGCAGAGCTGATTTTTGTGCACATTTTATAAGTCAGGAGATAAATATCATACCGTATGGTGGATACTAGTACACCCACCAACAAGCAACAATTAGTGTTTAAAAATGCAGTTAGATTCTTATCTGCATCCGCACTATATATGTGGTGAATTAACTTGGCATTAAATTAAAAATACTTGAATTACTCTCCAATTCTTGGCTATTATACTTACTGATTTTGACTTTCAAATCGCCATTCATAAAAGTAATCCACAATTGAGGAACTTATTTAGTATCTTGTCTGTATTATGTTGGACATTTCATAAACTAGCCATTTGTCATCGGTGTGACATTTGTTGATTATGTTCTCACTGGATTCTAGGCCGTTTGTTGTGCAGTGACTGGAACAGGGAGGAGAGTTCAGAGCCAGCTTCTGGTGGACACAATTCAGGGAGCCATATTTACTGGAAGAGCAGGAGCTATCAAGCAATGTCAAAAAGATGAAAAGGGGTCCACAGTGTTTGCAGACCCTGAGTTCTCCTCCATTGGCTGCAACAACGCTTAAGTACCTATCTACTACCACATTTCCTCATTTCTCAGCTATCTCTCCTCCAGCCAGGCCCAGTGCTTGGAGTCATATAGTCAAAACACAGGATCAACCATCAGCCTGGCCCTCTCACCTCTCTGTGACCTTGGAGTAAAACTTAACATCCAAAGCAATATTTTGTCTAGAGCTGAGTTACCAGTTTTAAAAATGAGAGGTTTGACTTGTTGAATTTTCCTATTAATTTTGTTATGAATGTAACAGTGAAAATTTAGAGAAAAACAATGGAACATGATAGGTATTTTCAGAATCAGCGTGACTCAATACAGCCCTGGGATAGCGATTGCCCAAAGTATATCAGGGCTTTTAAAACAAAAATCATGATTTCAGAAGCTTTTCACAGTTAGCTTGTAGACATGCAGTTTTTCAGCACCTATCCTATCCCCAAAGTTAACTCCTCGACCCCTCCCAGTGTTCCCAGGTTCCATCCCGACCCTCACAGCCTGCATCTTGATGGGAACCTTTTTTTAATTTTTTAAATATTTTTATTATACCACCGTGAGACATAAAATTACAAAGATGTTCATGTTTGGGTTTTGGTCATACAGTGTTCCAGCACTATCCCTCCACCAGTGCCCATTTCCCACCACCAATGTCCCCTGATTCCCATCCCACTCCCCTGGTCTGCCTCTATGGCATACACTTTTGCCCTCCTCTCTCTCCTCTCTCTCTCTCTCTCTCTCCTCTCTCTATCTCTTCCTTCTCTTACACATTGTGTCTTGCAATACATACATTTAGAGGTTATTATGTCTATACCTTTGCCTACATTCAATGCTCAGTTCTAGGCTGGAATATCATTTCCAACAGTTATTAACCCACTGTTCCCTTCTCTGTCTTACTAATCTCTGATTCCCACACACTTGCAGTTGATCCCACCCATTGACAAGAACTCCTGATTCATGTTTTTTCTGGCCTTGAATATTGGTATCATACTATATATATATATATATATATATATATATATATGTGTATATATATGGTGGCGGGGGCGCGTGGAGTGAGGAAGGGTGGTCTGGCTGGTTGTGAGGCTCTGCCAGTGGTGGGCCAGGGCTAGAACCCGCCATGCCTCCCGACTGCCTTATGAGCGGCTGTGCACAGGGAGAGCAAGGAACAGCTCTGCCCCATGTGTGAGAGTCTCTGGACCATCTGGACCAGCATACCTGGGCGGGTTGAGGAAAAGCTACTGCAGGGGTGGGTGTCAGTGATCCAGGCTGTGATGGGCTGGTCTGCCCATCCCTCACTCCACGGGCTGGATGCCCTTCCTCACTCCACGGGGCCGCCATTTTCCACTTTTGGACTTCCCTCTCGTCAGAACTCCACCCAGCAGACCAGCCCATCACAGCCCAGATCACCGACACCCACCCTGCAGCAGCTTTTTCCTCAATCCGGCCCAGGTATGCTGGTCCAGAGACTCTCACACATGGGGCAGAGCTGTTCCTTGCTCTCCCTGTGCACAGCCGCTCATGAGGCAGTCGGGAGGCATGGCGGGTTCTAGCCCTGGCCCACCACCTTGGCAGAGCCTCACAACAAGCCAGACCACCCCTCCTCACTCCACGGGTGCCGCCATTTTCCACTTTTGGACTTCCCTCTCATCAGAACTCCACCCAGCAGACCAGCCCATCACAGCCCGGCTCGCGCCAGCCTTGCGGTACCACACGGTTCATCAATAAATGCTTTATTTGGAGGTGTTTAAAAGAGTTTGCCTCCCGCTCGGCAAGCCTGGCAAGCTTCTCGTGTTGTATTTGATATGCCAAATTCCAGTAACAATTATATTAGGTCATTCCCATGACCTAATATAATGGTTTGAGGCTCTTTATGTTCCTGTAGCAAGTCGATGCCCCTGGCTCTACTGGCATGAGACAGGACATATGGAGATATTACTGGTGCCCGCTCTAGCAAATAGATGATCAACGGGAAGATCGTGGATCATGATTTATATATATATATATATATATATATATATATATATGTATATGTATATATATATATATATATATTCTCCTGCAAATAAATGCATCATTCTATATCTGTATTATCCTTCTGGCTAATTTCACTCAACATAACTCTCTCCATGTCCATCCATTTATAGACAAATTTTGTAAGTTCATTTTTCCTTACATAGTATTACATTGTGTAGATGTACCAAAGTTTCTTTATCCCGTCATCTGTTCTCGGGCATTCTGGTTGTTTTCAGATTATGGCTATTGCGAATAGTGCTGTTATGAAAATAAAAGTGCAGATGGTGTTTCTGCTGTGTGTTTTTGGTTTAATGGGAACCTTTTTAAGTCTGTTTGTTAAAGATTGGGTCTCATGATACCACACAGCAAGGGAGATCTACATGATGATTATGATGTACTGTCTGATCAAAACCAGGGCTGAGTAGAGTATGGAAAATTAGTCTGGAAAAGGCTCCACTGATTCCTTTTATTAAAGACCGATATGGAAGAGATGTCTTTCTTTTGTCTCTGGAAATGCACCCTAAATTGGAACAAAATTTAAGTTTTCCATCACTTTACAGTTGTATATGTGCAAGTGAGAAAACAAACTTTTCTTGTAGTTGCTCCAAATGAATATCCAAGTTTCTACTGAGTCACTAGTTAAGAGTGACCTTTATATTCTTGTGTATGAACTTCGGTGTGGGGAGCTGCTCCCAAGAATTGCTGAGTTGGTCTGGGGTCCTACTCTTCATTCTCTACCAGCTGGCCCTGTGACTAAACCTAAGAATCAGAAGTTTCCTGGGCCTTGTACTGCAGGGCTGGTGAACTGCTGGTATCAGGAAGGTGCCAGCCACCCCGTTTGCCACCCTGGCAACTCCTAGACTGCATCTGTGGTGCTCTTGCAGTCGAGTCGAGGTCTGGAAGCTGCTATGCCTGTATCCTCTCCACTGTGCTATCTCCTAGACCTTGGTATCCTTTAAAATATTGATCCATTGATTTTGTTTTTTGCGCCAGTCTATTTCAAATCCAGGTATGCCTGATCCAGACATTCAGATACATAGCACAGAGCTGCTACCATCTCTCCCTGTGCCCAGCTAATCATGAGGCACCTGGAAGGCAAGGTGGGTTCTAGCCCTGGCCCGCCATCCCAATAGTACCTAGCAAGAAGCCAGAGGAACCCCCACACCATGAGGGCAGTCATTTTTCAACATCCAGACTCCACAGCTCATCAGAGCTCCATCCAAGAGAAAAACTGATCTCTCCCTGTTGCATCTGGCTGCATGGTTCATCATTAAATGCATGGGATCAGAGCCTAATACTGAGAATATACCACCTGAAGGGCAGAGCCTGGCAAGGTACCCATGTCATAGTTATATGACAAAAACCAGTAACCATTATAGACCTCATTCCCATGACCTGAAGGCACGGTTTGAGGCTTTTCATGTTTCTTGAGTGGGCGGCCTTTGGGCTACACTAGCATGTGACAGGACATATTGGAGATGTTACTGGTGCCCACTAGAGCAAATTGATGAACAGGAAGACAAGTGATACAAGTGAAAATAAAGATGACAGACATATAAATAATGGAAATGTCTATGTATGTAGTAATAACATATGTTTGTGTTGCAATATTTGGTACTTCTAGCAGTTCACTTTACTAGGTAGTCAAATGAATTAAATAATTGATATGTATTATTAGTGCTCTAGGAGCAAATAATAAAGCACACAAATTTTCTCTAGACTATAACCATGAATTTTGGTGTTGATTAAGTAGCAACAGTAAATTTAAGTATTTCATTTCAGGCAAATAGTGATAGGCTGTATACATATTTTTTCAGTGGAGTCCCTATCTTACTACCCAGAATCTTTAAAAAAGTTTTATTGCTTGCAAATAGGAATTATATTGCAAGTGGAATAAGGTTACAATAAGCTGACTTTAAGAAGATAACTTATTCCAGACTTGTAGTGTGCAATCCCAACGTAATGGTAAATATCATTAGAAACGGCAGCAGAAAGGTTCCAGGGAACAGCTCAAAGGACTGTGGAGCATGTTTTGCGTATTGGAAGCCTGGTTTCATTCCTGGCTCCTTGTGCCCCCACCTCTACCCAGAACTCCTGAGAAAGAACACAGAGCACTGGCTCTTGAGTCCACCTGAAGCACAGAAATGGTAGAGGAAAAGAGATTAAGAGATGGTAAAGAAATTCTGAGCATGTTGAACTTGACTTTGAACATAGCATCAAGGGACAGATTCTAAGAGAACAGAGATCATTTCTCCTAGCTAGAAAGGACAAGAAAGCAGATTATCCTCTAGGTCAAAATGAAACCTGTCCCTCTGCTGTGCCTTCGACTTGAGCCCTAAGGGGCCTCCGTCCTAATCATGCTCTCCAGAACGGTAAAGCCATGAATATGTCTTCTTTGAGGCTACTAAGTTTGTCAAAATTTATTGCAGCACTCCTAGGAAGAAATTGTTGTCTCTCTCAAATGACCAAGTTATTTTATAACTATTTTATAACTACTTTATAAATCAATGTTTTCTAGTTATATTGAACAGATGCAGGAACTTTAAGTATCTGTTACACTGGTAGAGGCTTAGGGGCATTATTTTCCTGTGGACAGCGAGGCTTGTGCATCCTGATGACAGTTTCACGGTCTTGCTCACTTTCCTGCCCACCATGTTGCTTCTTGCCTGCTGTTTGTCCAGGGTCTGGCTTCCTGTCTCTCCCTGTCTTAGCTTCAGCATTAATCTTTTGCTGACACTGATAGTGCCTTGTCACAGATACCTTGCTCTGAATGTGCCTCCCACTGGCTACTTCTTCAAACATTTATCAGTGTTGACTTGCATGGAGTAGAAATCTGTTTCCGGAGTCTTGGCAATTTAGCAACTTTTTTTTACTAAGGAAAGGTATTTTAATATAAGCAAGAAATATAGCCTCTGATGCTCGTCTGTTCTACTGGACTCTAGCCTGGGATGTCTAGGCCTAATTTAGGCAAGTGCATCATTGTTGGTACTGAGTAAAATGAAAGAGAAATGGCCCAGATTCTGGTTTAATGCATGGAGGCTTTCAGACATTCATTTTTGATGCAGCACTTTAGTCACTTTAACTCATTTTTTGAGGCTATGCAATTTCTAAGATTTATTTCCTTCATTTCACCCCCTATTTCTATTTTCTCTTACTGCCATAAATCTGTATCAGTAAATATTTCTAAGTAAATTACATTAAAATGCCTAAGATTGGACTTAGACATAGATGTAGATATAAACACAGCATCATCATTTTAGAAAAGTGAATTTATTACTTTTAGAGAAACAAAACTGATTTAATGCTCAAGTCATAAAGAAAAATATTCCGAAACTTGCAGCCAGAGATAAATACCACAGATAAGGCTTTTGTGTACAGCCAGTCCCTGTTGAATCTCTAGCACCGCAAACTGTGCCTTGAGCCCAGCGAAGAGTAATCCCTGAACACAGAGTCATTGACTATTGCCAAAAAGCAGCAAAAGTAAATTGAAATATATAAAATATTTCACATAATCAATACTATTAAGTTAATATCTATAGCAAATTTTGAGCTTACGTTGACAGGAACAAATAATGAATAGGACTTTTAATTGAGCAAATTATGGTATTAAGATCATTGCGCGTATGTTGGGGCCATGTGGGTCCACAAAAATATCGGGGTCCATCAGGTTTCCTGGTCACACTTGGGGCCAACGACCAATGAATAAAAGGCTATCAGTCCAGTATAGATAATCCAAAAACGTTTTACTTCTTCCAACCTTATGCCACACCAACAGTTAAGCACAGTCTGCCACAACACCTTGGCCAATAGACTCACACACACCTTGAGCTGCCAACCAGATGTCCTGATCATGTGGGCTAACCAAGAGCTCACCCGCACACATTTTTGCCCCTTGACCATGTGCTTTGTGGAAGCCAGCCAGAGTCAAAAACCTCTGATTCCAATGGGGGAAGGAACTCACAAAGTCAAGACCAACTCTTCCTCCCACCCCAAGCATCAACTGAAGATGGGCAAGGAATTTGGAATTTGCACCCTTGGCTCAAGCTTAAGAAATGCTAATGTAGAGCATTGTCTGAGAAAGCTGAGTTATATGATAAAATCCAGGAGCAGGGTCTGGCATCCCCTTCTGCCCCAGGCCCATGGACAGAGAAAGACTCACAAACTCATCAGAGTTTCACAAGGCTTTACTCACACTTGTTCTGGTATACAATTCATCAATAGGAAAACCTTTGACTTTTGCCCCCTTCCTGGTCTCTGGCTACAAGTAGTTAACAATCCTAGGTCAAATGTCTGCTCCCATGTGCTAAGTTCCAACAAGGAAGATAATGGAAAGGAGGAGAGGCAGAGGCAGAGAGCAAAGAGGACGATGTGAAAGGGCGCATAAGGGAGCAACCTTTATATCTTTTCAGCCCTGAATGACACACATCAATGGAAAGCAGTTAGGGTCTATCTCCTCAGATATGCTTTTTCCAGGACTGTTGCAGGACTCCTCTAAGAGCATCAGCATCTGCCCTGGATTGCCTCCCTGCAGATCACTTCGTAGATAGGGGTGTAGTCTAAATATGGCAGTTTATCTGACTATGTATTCTGTACTGGCTGGTATAAATATTCTCTCATGCTACCATAATCATCGTGGGACTAGCTAGATCTTACCAGCTTATTTGCCTGGCCACGTTGGATCTCTAAGTAATTAGAACAGAGAGAAATGCTGTTTGCCTCCAAGCAAGCAAGCATGGCTCCCTGATAACTCAAAGGCAACTAAAATACAAAACTACCGTGAAGTAGATGAGACTCTTGTGAAGGCTTGGAGAAATATTTAACTGGCATTAGTATTAGTCTTTGGTAAAGAGACATGCTATCTCAGAAATCCCCTTCTCTACCCTATAAAGACATTTCCAGGCAGATCTTGGCTCAAGACATTAGCATATAATAGGGTCTAGGTGAGGTGCTGGGAGAAATTACGTAAGGGCATTTGACCCTTCCTGCTTCCCATAATAGTGGGAGGTCTGAGTTACAGGAGTATAAAATCAGCCTGCTTCCTCTCTCTCTCTCTCTCTCTTCTTTATGGGCTCTCTTTTGGGGCTTGCACTCTTTTTGGGAGTCTTGTCTTTGTCACCTCTTTATAGGGTCTTAACACATGGTGGCTGCCATCTTGGCCTACACATGGCTGGGGTTCTAGCTGGGAATCCAAAGCACAGAGTTTTTCCTGTGCTGATTTGTATGCTTGAACCTGTGATAAGTAAAACCTTTTAAAATTGCATTGGATTCCTGAGTCTTCATCCATTCCCTGCTGGCTTCAGAGGTAGAAGGGAACTCCAGGCACTGTCCAGGACCCTGGCGGCATTCCCCGACAAAGGACCTCACCTAGTCCCATTGAAATGTTAATTTTTCCCCAGCCAAGGCTACAGGCCCTTGATTTTCATGCAGGCCCAATTCAGATGGAGGGAAGGGCATATGAGATGAACTGTACCTCAGAATACAAAGGTATGCCTCTGCACCAATGGATATTCTGCAGCCAGGTATATATTTCCCCAAGCCTTCATAAGAGTCTTGTCTTTACTTCATAGTTGTTTTGTAAATTAGCTCTTAGACTTATGAGAGTGCCATACTTGCTTGCTTGGAGGCAAACAGCATTTCTCTCTGGCATAATTTTCACTATATCATATTTAGAGATTTAATAGGCCAGGTAAATATACTGGCAAGATCTATCTAGTCCAATGATGACTATGGTAGCATGAGAGTGTAAGGGTTGGCCACCCAATGGGGTGACTGACTGGGAGCCTCGGGCGCTGCACCTACCAAGGAAAACTCAGAGAGACCAAGTCCTATGCAAAAGCAAGAGTTTTATTAATAAGCAAGTATACTCGGGCTCATAGCGTGACCCCAAGCGGTCAGTGGCTAAGAGCCCCGAGCCCTTCCAGGGAGGATCTTTTAAGAGATAATTCCTGCTGCTACAGAAAAACCCACGCATAACCAGCCAATAGATTTAAAATATTACAATCACTTTGTACCAGGTAACCATCACCTTCCAATCAGATCATACTTAATACTTCTTTCTATATTTGGCAAGGCATGGGCCCAGTCTCCCAGTCTTTCGCATACCACACCAAATATAGAGAGGAACGTCAGATGCAACTTCTCGGGAATGTTTGTCTTATAGCCCTCCCTGGAATTATTTGCTTAAGGCCCTTCCTGTTGTGCTCTTGTTTAGCCAAAATTTTATCAGTTACTCTTGTTGAGCCATCATTTTATCAGTTACTCTTGGTTCCTGTTTTTGTGTTCTGTGGGCAAGGGGCCATTCTTTCAAGAGAAACGATTTATACCAGCTAATGTAGAATACATGGTAAGATATTATGCCATGTATTCACAAATTCAAACTGTTTTCTGCCCCTATATACAATATATACCTCCTGGCCTGCAGGAGGTAACTCCAGGCAAGATGCAGAGGCTCTAGGCACCAGTTTACTGCAACAGAACTTCTTTCTTCCCAAGTTGTAAAACAATACAGTAATATTATACCTAGTATCTTATTAAACACAGCAAGAGGAGTTGGCGTAACTTTATCAACTCATATAGTCTTGGCTATTTGGGTTGTTTCCAGATGTTCACTGGTGTGCCTGGTGCTGCAATGATCATAGAAGAGCAAATGTCTTTCAGGGTAGTATCAGTGGCCCTTGAACAGCTTCTTAAAATTAGGGTTGCTAAGTTATATTAAAGCTCAATTATTAGCTTGTTTTTTTTGGGGGGTTATCCATATTGTTTTCCAAAATTGAACCAGTTAACAATCTCATTTATATCTATATATACATACTATATCTATATTTACATACTATATATCTATATATGCATACTATAAATATATCTATATATGCATACATATATAGATATATTTATATATCCAATATATAAATATATCTATATATATATATATTATATCCCACAAATGAAACTCATCATTCTATAGCTGTCCTTTTCCTTCTTATCTCTTGACTTAATATGAGCGTTTATCTGATTCCCTTTTCTTTATGAATTTAATTAATCTGCCTATGCTTATGCTTTTCTTCTTTTCTTTTCCTATTTGTTTGCATATTCTTTGTCCCAGTTCCTACTCTTGTTACGTTCTCAGGTTGTTTCTCTCGATGTATTCCTGTCTGTGAGCTTTTCAGATTCTTACCCTTTTTACCAGCTTCCTGTTCTATGATCACTAACTCCCACCTTCATTTCTTTCTATTTAGTCTTTGATTTTCTTTCTTCACACATGCACTGTGTGTTCAATAGCTAACTTGAAAAAGCAGATGAAAATATCCTGACCACATTGATTATGGAATCTAAACATTCCTGGTAACTTAAAGTAGATGTCATGAGCCCCTAAGGACTCAGATGCCTGATAATATCAAATAGTACTTTTATTTTTAGTTTGAAGGTTTTTTAAGATTTTTCATAAAAGTGCCATTATTTATAAAGTTAAGGGTTTTAAACATGCAATACGAACACCAATCTCTCCTCCAGTGTCAGAGTCCTCCCCATGTGCTCTTATTCTCTCCACCCCACCTTTCACCCTGACCAGTGGTTTGCCACGTAGATCTCATGTGCTGAGATCAGTGCTGCTGAATCTATATTTGGGGTATAGAGCTATACCTCTCATTCATATCTGGGATATAACTGAATTCCTAGAGCCTGTTTACCCATAGCACTGGTGTTGAGAATAATCTAAGCATACCCTTGAAATAAAACACATTTCCAATCCAGTATTCTATATTTCATATATTGGGAAAAATATGTCATATAAAGGTTTGATATCCATAACATATAAAATACTTACAATGGTAAACCAAAAAATTTTCAGAAGCCCTGTGGACAAGTGAGGAGAGGAAATAAACAGATACCATGGAGGAACACAGCCATGTGGCCAGCAGGCATGTGATAAAAGGCTCATCATTACTTTTAATTAGAGAAATCCAAATCAGGAAAACAATGAGATACCATTTCACACCAGTGAGAATATCACATATCAGAATAGTAGGAACAATCTGTGTTGGTAGAACGTGGTGAAAAAGGCACTGTCATCCACTGCTGGTGGGAGTGTTGCTTGCTACAGCCCAGTGGAAAACAGTATGGAGAGTTTTCAGTAAATTTAGAATTGAATTGGATAAGACACAGCAATCCCTCTTGTGGGCATCTATCCCCAGGACATAATCACACTCTGAAAATGAGCGATGTACACTATTCTACATCACAGTGCTCAGCATAATAGCTAAGATATGGAATCAACGTAGGTAGAAATACCTTGGAACTGAGGCTTCATTGTCAAATGTCACAAGAAAAAGGGTATAAGTTTAAAAAAAACAATTGACATCTACAAACACACCACCCTTACCTGGTAGACTGAACACTAAGAAGGGCATAGTTCTTATGGTGTTACTGTATAAACACAGCGATATTGCTTAATAGAAATTTAAAACAATTAACCTTTACCTCTGACCAATAAATCAGAGCAAACTTGACTTCTGTCATTTATTCTGACTGAAGTTGTGATTCTCTTCCATTCTTCACTGCTCCTCACTGCTTATCAAAGCTGAATTAATATCTTCAAATAAAATTGAAGGCATCAGAGAGATAGTTCAAAGGCTAGTGTTCATGCTTTCCATCTGCGAGTCCAGGATTTGATCTCGGGTGCTGCATATGTCCCTAAACCCTGCCAGAAGTGACCTCTCAGCTCTTTGCTAGGTGTGGCAAAGTTAAGGAAAGTTGAGTTCTTTTCCAAAAAAGAAAGAAATGTGGTGCGAAACCTCGGGATAATTCCATGCTTTCCATGCATCTTGTAATTCTTTATTCCTTCGATCACGATCACGATCTTCCCATTCATCATCTATTTGCTAGAGTGGGCACCAGTAATATCTCCATATGTCCTGTCTCATGCCAGTAGAGCCAAGGGCATCAGCTTGCTATAGGAACATAAAGAGCCTCAAACCATTATATTAGGTCATGGGAATGATCTAATATAATTGTTACTGGAATTTGGCATATCAAATACAACACGAGCAGCTTGCCAGGCTTGCCGAGCGGGAGGCATACTCTTTTAAACACCTCCAAATAAAGCATTATTGATGAACCGCTCGGCGGTTCATTCCTTCAGTTTTCATAGATGGCTAATTTGCGTTACTTATGTGATGACAATATTGAGTCTATTTGAAATATATAGATTTAGTGACATTATCTTCAACCAGGAAAGTGTGTCCATTTCTCTTTCTTCTCTTCTGCCCTCCATCTACAGTGTGGGGTGTGGTCAGCAGAGGTGCCTTTGTTCACCCACGCTCTCACCTGGTTTTCCAGACTCATGTCCAGTCATCTGTCTCCTCAGCCACTTAATCATCTTTTAAACTGGCATCCAGGGTGAGTCAGAAAAGATTTCATGCTGGGCCTTAAATCTGTCTCCATTTTCTAATTGTCCTTTTGATTGAAATACATGTGCACTCTCCTTTCTTCTGTCTGGATTCTGTTTTAGTTGTATGTGTGTTTACTAAATACTCAGGTCATGGGCTAAGAAGAGACACTTTTCTTTACTGTCTTATTGTCCAGTTTTCATATTTAATAACAATGTATTTGAGTCATCTCTTACTATATCATCCTTCAGAAAGGGAACTTTCACTCACTCATTCATTTTTTTGTATTTCAGTAAATCCTCATAAACACAATCCCAGTAAACACCATTTTAGAAAGTACTATTTTCTAAAGATTCAATGCTGAATTCTGGAGGCTAAGATATTTAGTAGGCCAGAGTCTATTTATGAACTTTATAAACTTGGAAGGATAAATAAATACAAGGATTGAACCATTTGGATAAAAGCTAATTACGACACACTCTTCATTGCCATGGATTCAGCCAAGAAGCTTGGGCTTAAATTTTCTCTTTCAACCACATCCAGCATACAATGTATTAAATACTCTATTTAAATATTTTTAAGTTTTTTAGTATGTTCATTGCAGTGACAGAAAAAGTTCCACTTAAATATTTGAGCCTTATTTTAAAACCTCCCTAACCAAAGTATCCTACAAAAACGTGACTCTAGACACTATGTGGCTTATCCTTTATTGGCAAACCTGAGCTATCTCTTGGTTAAGCTCAGTTGATACTTTCCTGTCCTTCCTAGAGCTGAGACCAGGAGACTATTTGGACCTGTGGCTGAGAAACACACAAAAACCCATAAAGGGAAGGGGAGGAGGGAGGGAGAGATAGTCCAGTGGGTAGGTTTCTTGCCTCGCTCACTGCAAACTGGGGTTCAATCCCTAGAACCTATCTGTTCCACAAATCTCTGGAAGTGACCTCTGAGCACAGACACAGGAGTAAGTCCTGATTACAGCTCAGCGTGTACTCACCCCACCCACACCAACCCCCAATGGAAAAAAAAGACAAAATCCCTATAAGGGCTGTTTATCCCAGGTTCTCTACAAGACTGTCTGCTTCAGAAAGATCCTTCATCCCTCCACACTCTAATGTCTCGCCTCCTAAGTTAACTTCAGCCAATGTATTCAATGGGAAACAATAGATGTGCTAATTTTTTTTAATTCTATTTGTCAGGGAAATTTAAAACCACTGCTGCTTGTCATGTGGAAAATCAGTTTATGGGACGTGAACAGAGAATCATGTTTAGAACTTTGGAGTATTTTAGTTCTTTTGTGCAATCAATGGGATAGAACTTCCACATTCACACTGAGAAGAAAGATGTTCTTTAACAAGTCGCCTCTGCATGAATAGATGAACTTTCTCTGCACTGTTACTGGTACTGTCCTCACAGAGACCGACCATGATCATTGTGGAGCACCTTGCTCTGTCCTTCAGGCTCCTCCCGCTTAGGTCCCCCTGCCCCAACTCTACTGAGCAGGGAGTATGGAAATCTCCTTTCTCTTGAATTCACACTGGGCCCAGTTCTTGGCAAATCTCTGTGCCATGCCAAGTATAGCCATGAGCTAGTTCCTGGTCTCTGACACTGGTCTGTTACCAAGGTGGGTTTGTACAATTGAATGTGAGGGTCTCTTTTTTTAAAACTGTATTTTGTCAGTAAAGGTTTGATTTGCCTACCTTTTCCATAAGGTTGAACACTGTGGGGCGTCTTGGGCAAAAACCAACCACATATGGGAAAGCTTAAGCTTCCTTAGTCTACTGTCCATTCTATGATACCCTGATACAATTTTGAATCTTTTTGGGCATCTTAAAGGTAAGGAGGTGGTGGGGGAAAGAGATGGTATTTTACACATTGAACTTACTACTCAGGGGCCATATGTAGCTGACAAAGTTTATTGTTCTCTCTTCAGCCCATTATGGAGAATATCTGCAGACCAGTGACTGGATAAAATTTCAATTAAGATGAAAGAATATTCCTAATTCATTTCACACTTCCGGAATCCAGCATGGCTTAGTTTGAACTCCAACAGCATTTCTACCACTAGGGGATATGAAACAGGTTGGTCTGTTCTCCTTTACTACAAATACAGGGAAGACAGTACCTATATCCCAGAACCATTCTTAAAGTTAATGGGGCACTTTAGGGGGCCGCTGGGGCATAGGAGCTCTAAGTAGTGCACATGAGGTCTCCGGAACTGAACCTTCCCAATAATTTTCAGCCAGTCTGACCCAGGCCAACAAAGTGGTGCTGGGGGGACCATGCTGGGGATCAAACCTGTCTGCCCACTTGTGAGTCTGTTCTCTCCCCTCCCTCACTGCTAGAATGAAAGAGGAGCTGTGCTGGGCTCCTGTCTGGCCAGTACTTAGCGTGTGGCCAGTATCTAGCTGTGTGCATCGGAGCTGAGCCTCATTTTTGCAAGTGCCTCGCTTCCCACTCTCGCACTGCCGCGCTGTGCATGCCTGCTGTGCTCCAGGCCCATTTCTGTGCAGACAGAAATCCTGTGACACGGGCTCCTGCTGCACCTCCACCGCATCCAGTTTCTGCTCTCTTCTGCGTTCCCTGTCCTGCGCAGTCATCATTTTCCTTTGGTTGCACCTGTCTGCCTTTCCTTATGGAAACGATCCTATTGTACTGCTTTAGTGCATAAACTGAGAGGATTAGCAACAGACTCAACTTTTGTAAGTAAATTGACTCTTGCCATATGGGATCCTAAATGCAAACCAGACCCACTAAAACCTCTCAGCATAGCCCCATAAAACATTTTATTTGTTTTGTCTTGGGGATGGAATGATGGACTGTACCTTACTATGCTTTGCGCTTACTCTTGGCTCTTTTTTAAATTTTTTTTTTTATTTTTACAATTACAAAGATATACAATTAAAAAGTTCATATTTGGGTTTTGGTCATACAGTGTTCCAGCACCCATCCCGCCACCAGTGCCCATCTCCCACCACCAACGTCCCCGGTTCCCTCACCCTCCCCCAGCCCTGCTCCATGGCAGGTTCTTGATTTCTTTCCCTTTCTCTCTCTTTCTCTTTTCCTTCCCCTCCAGACTATGGATTACAGAACATACATTAAAGGGTTGTCATGTGTATCCTTTTGCCTCTATTTAATACTCAGTTCTAGGTTGGCATTAGTACCCTCGACAATTGTTAGCACATTGTTCCGTTTTCTGTCTTACCTAGCCTCTGACTCCCACACGTTTGTGATAATTTCCACCTTTGACAAGACCTCCTGATATATGTTTCACTTGACCTTGGATATTGGTATCATAATATGTACCTATATATTTATGCCCTGCAAATAAATGCAGTCATTCTGTATCTGTCTCTCTCCTTCTGGCTAATTTCGCTCAACATAATCTTCTCCATGTCCATCCATTTATAGGCAAATTTTGTAACTTCATTTTTCCTAACAGCTGCATAGTATTCCATTGTGTAGATGTACCAAAGCTTCTTTATCCAGTCATCGATTTTCGGGCACTCTGGTTGCTTCCAGATTCTGGCTATTGTGAATAATGCTGCTATGAACATAAAAGTAGGGATGGTGTTTCTGCTGCGTATTTTTGGTTTTCCAGAGTAGATTCCCAGGAGTGGTATGGCTGGGTCAAATGGGAGTTCAATTTCTAGTCTTTGGAGGAATGTCCATATTGTTTTCCAGAAAGGCTGTACCAGCCGGCATTCCCACCAACAATGAATGAGTGTCCCTTTTCCCCCACATCCATGCCAGCACTTGTTGTTCTTGCTCTTTTGGAATATGTGCCAGTCTCTGTGGTGTAAAGTGGTATCCCATTGTTGTTTTGATTTGCATTTCTCTGATGATTAGTGATGATGAGCATTTTTTCATATGTTTTTTGGCCATTCAAATTTCTTCCTTGCTGAAGTTTCTGTTCATTTCTTCTCCCCCATTTTTTGATGGGGTTGTTTGTTTTCTTCTTGTAAAGTTCTGCCAGTGCCTGATATATCCTGGATATTAACCCCTTATCAGATGGGTATTGGGTGAATATTCTTTCCCATTCTGTGGACTGCTTTTGTATCTTAGTCACTGTTTCTTTCGAGGTGCAGAAGCTTTTTAGTTTCATGTAGTCCCATATGTTTATCTTTTCTTCTAGTTGCTTTGTTAGTGATGTTTCACCTTTGAAGATGCCTTTAGCTTCAATGTCGTGGAGGGTTTTTCCTATATTTTCTTCAATGTACTTTATGGATTCAAGTCTGATATTGAGATCTTTAATCCATTTTGATCTGATTTTTGTGCATGGTGTTAGACACAGATCCAAATTCATTTTTTTACATGTTGCTGCCCAGTTTTCCCAACACCACTTGTTGAAGAGGCTTTCCTTACTCCATTTTAGACTCGTTGCACCTTTATCAAAGATTAAATGATCATGTGTTTGAGGTTGGGTGTCAGGATACTCAATTCTATTCCATAGGTCCACAGGTCTGTTTTTATTCCAATGCCATGCTGTTTTAATTACTACTGCTTTGTAGTACAGTTTGAAGTTGGGAAAGGTGATGCCTCCCATCTTCTTTTTCCCGAGGATTGCTTTAGCTATCCTTGGGGGTTTATTGTTCCATACAAATTTTAGGAGTGTTTGGTCAATTTCTTTGAAGAATGTCATGGGTATCCTTATAGGGACTGCATAGAATCTGTACAGGGTGATATGTGCCTCATAGAAGCTGTTTGGGAGTGTTTCTGTTTCTTCTATTTCCTGGAAGAGCTTGAAAAGGACTGGCAGTAGGTCCTCCTTAAAGGTTTGGTAGAGTTCACTAGTGAATCCATCTGGACCTGGGCTTTTGTGTTTGGGCAGACTTTTAATTACTGTTTCTATTTCCTCAATGTTGATAGGCTTATTCAGGTATTGGAGGTCTTCTTGTTTCAGCTGTGGGAGGTTATAGGACTTCAGGAATTTATCCATTTCTTTTATATTGTCATGTTTCATTGCATACAGGCTCTCAAAGTAATCTCTGATGATCTTTTGGATTTCTGTGTTTTCTGTTGTGATGTCACCCTTTTTATTTCTGATTCTGTTTATTTGGGTTCTCTCTTTCCATGTACTTACAAGTCTTGCCAATGGTTTGTCAATCTTGTTTATTTTTTTCAAAAAAACAGCTCTTGGTTTCATTAATCTTTTGGATTGTTTTTTTTTTGGTTTCCAAGTCATTGATTTCCTCTTTAAGTTTTATTATTTCCTTTTTTTCTGCCTGGGTTGGTCTCGTTTTGTTGGTCTTTTCAACTAATGACTTCAGCTGTGTAGTCAGGTTATTAATGTGGGCCCTTTCTTGTTTTCTGATGAATGCTTGCAGAGCTATAAACTTCCCTCTTAACACTGCTTTTGCCGTGTCCCACAAGTTCTTATAGTTGGTGTCTTCATTTTCATTTGTTTCCAGAAATCTTGGGATTTCCTGTTTGATTTCTTCTATGACCCATTTGTTGTTCAGGAGGGAGTGAGCTGTTCAGTTTCCAGGTGTTTGGTTTGACTCCCTGTTTCTTTATGGTTAACTTCCATTTTCAGTTTATCATGGTCTCAAAAGAGAGCTGACACAATTTCTATCTTTTTTTATTTTATTGAGGTATGCTTTGTGGCTCAGCATGTGGTTTTTCTTGGAGAATGTTCCATGTGCACTAGAGAAAAGTGTGTATTCAGCTGTTTTGTCATGAAAAGCCCTGTATATATCCACTAGCTCTCTTTCTTCCATTTCTTCTTTGAGGGCCAATATTTCCTTGGTGAGTTTCAGTCTTGTTGATCTATCCATCGTTGATAGAGCAGTGTTGAAGTCTCCAACTATTATTGTGCTACTGTTAATGTCTTCTTTGAGGTCACTTTGCAGTTGTTTTATGTATTTTGCTGACCCCTCATTGGGTGCATATATGTTTAGCCATAATTGCTGAGAAGTTCCCGGAACTAAAGAACGCTTGCCTCAAGATCCAGGAGGCCCGTAGGATACCAGCTAAAAGAAACCCCAACAAGAATACTCCAAGACACATCTTAATAAAAATGACAAAAACTATAGATAGAGATAGAATACTGAAAGCAGCAAGATCAAAGAAGGAAATCACATACAAAGGAACATCTCTAAGATTTACAGCAGACTTCTCTGATGAAACACTCTGAGCCCAAAAACAATGGTGGGATATTGTGAAAAGGCTCAATGAACTGCAGGCTTCACCAAGAATTCTTTACCTGGCCAGACTCACATTCAGATATGAAGGAAAGATACGCAACTTCATGGATAAGCAACAACTCAGTAACTTCATGGACTCAAAACCAACTTTAAAAGAAGGACTGAAGGGTCTACTGTAATATGAACAAACCCATAAGCACAACAAGCACAAACAGAAAGATGACACAAAATTCGATGACAATAATCTCTCTCAATGTCAATGGTCTAAATGCACCAATTAAGAGACACAGAGTGACTAAATGGATTAAAAAATTCAACACAACATACTGCTGTCTACAAGAAACGCATCTGAATAATCAGAACAAACACAGACTCAAAGTCAAAGGTTGGAAGACCATTCTCCATGCAAAAAATAATTCTCTATCCTCCTCCAAAAAGGCTGGTGTGGCCATATTAGTATCAGATAATATAGACTTCAGACTAAAAAGGTTAGAAGGACAATGAAGGCCATTTCTTATTAATTAAGAGGTATGTATACCAGGAAGAAATTATACTCTTCGCTCTTTGCTCAGGGATCATGCCTAGCTACCCTCAGAGTGGCTACATACTCTGCTGGGGATTGAACCTAGGCGAATGTTGTGAAATGCACAAACCTAAATAACTGCATTCTCTCTCTCTGGCCCTAACTTTCCCCAAATGTTTTATTTAATTGATTCATAAGGAAACTCGATGTCCAATTAAAAAATATCTCTATTTTGAGAAATTATTGTTTCTACTTTCTTTTTTTTAATATTTTATTACACCACCATGTGATATAAAATTACAAAGATGTTCATGTCTGGGTCTCCGTCATACAGTGTTCCAGCACCCATCCCTCCATCAGTGTCCATTTCCCACCACCAATGTCCCCACTTCCCTCCCCCTCCCTAGCCTGCCTCTATGGCAAGTTCTTTATCTCTTCTCTCTCTCTCTTTCTCTCTTCTCTTACACATTATGGATTGCAATACATACATTTAGAGATTATCATGTATATCTTTTTTCCTATATTCAATGCTCAGTTCTAGGCTGGTACCATCACTTTTGACAAATATTAGCACACTGTTCCCTTCTCTGTCTTACCCAACCACTGATTCCCACATGTTTGTGGTAGATTCCACCTTTTCTTTTTTTTTTTAATTGAAAGATGCTCATGTAGAGCTTTGGTTCTACAGTGTTCCAACCAGCACCCTCCGCCCAAAACCATCTCCTATCACCAATGTCCCCACCTCCCTCCCCCTCCCGCACCTCCAACCTCTTGGTGGGTTCTGTATGCCATTTCTTTCCTCTTTATATCTCCTTCCCAACAAATTTTCCTGCTTTTCGTGGAATGCAGTGCATTAAAAGACATTACTGTTTCACTATTTTAGTGGACGCGCGACCGCGCGACCTGGGCTCGAACTAGTTTTGCTCTGTTGATCTGGTACTGAGGCAGTTTCCCAGCATCCGAACAGCGAAAATGGTGGCTAGTGTGATGGGCGAGTCTCATCCGGCTGCTTCCGGGACCCCCCAGAGGCGACGGGCCCACTCCCCAAAACCCATCTGCCCTCCTCGGGGTTCCATGGTCAGCTAGGACCGGCGCGAGCCGAGCGCCAGCCTTCCCAGCCGTCCATGAGGCCCTGTCTGCTGGCCTGCGTGCAGCTCCGGTCAGGGCCACCAGGCTCGACAAGATGGAGGGGGAAGGGACGACCACGCCTCCATCTGACGACTTCCCAGTGATTCCCGCCTCTTGGAGCCGCCTACCTGGGCTTGAACTGGCTTTGCTCTGTCGATCTGGTCGTGAGGCAGTTTCCCAGCATCCGGACAGCAAAAATGGTGGCCAGTGTGATGGGCGAGTCCATTCCGGCTGCTTCCGGGACCCCCAGAGGCGACGGGCCCACTCCCAAAACCCATCTACCCTCCTCGGGGTTCCATGGTCAGCTAGGCCCAACGCGAGCCGAAGCGCCAGCCTCCCCAGCCGTCCGTGAGGCCCTGTCTGCTGGCTGTTTCTACTTTCTAACTCATTGTTTTCTATCTTAAAAACCATCTCTGTGTTCATTTTGGGATTACTCTTGCTTTTAGAACTCAATTTCTCCATCTAGTTATTAAAGTTGTATTTGCCCCTTTGTGAACTTTTTTTTTTTCTGAAAAGAAACAAAGAATGCAATAATATTCAATCTCTAAGCAATTCACTACATAAAACTCATGAAACCATCCAATTATGTTGTGTACTAGCTATTATTTCCCTGTGTAGGCACTAAAAATCTGTTTTGATGGTGGTTAAGAATATGGGTTTTCATCTATTTGCTGCTCTTAAGAAATAATTCATCCTTATCAGACCATAAAAAATCCCCAGAGTAAATGATTCTGACAATAAAAAATAAATATAAAAAGGGGTCGGAGCGATAGCCCAGCGGGTAGGGCGTTTGTCTTGCTGCGGCCGGCTCATGCCGGCCCGGGTTCGATCCCGGCATCCCATATGGTCCCCCGAGCACCGCCAGGGGTGATTCCTGAGTGAAGAGCCAGGAAAAACCCTGAGTATTGCCGGGTGTGACCCAAAAAGCAAAAAATAAATAAATAAATATAAAAGCCAAAGAACATTAACATAATATGTAAATGAAACTTATAAAATGAGAAGTATTGTCTTGCTAGATACTTGTTTCAACTCCCTTAAAGATTTTAAGAATAAGTAGTAGACCGAAGCAATAGCACAGTTGGTCAAGTTGCATGACGTTGACCCAGAATCCATCTCCAGCATCTTGGCAGGCTTATGGTTCCCCGAGTACTGCCAGGAGTTATTTCTAAGTGCAGACCCAGGACTAACCCCTGAGCACTGCAGGGTGTGGCACCCCCAAACAAACAAACCAAACGTCTAAATAATATTTCATTTAGAAAGTTATAAACTTTTAAGAACAACATAAAATTCACATAGGATCTGGAAAAGCTCTGTGAAGTATTTAGGGACTGACTTATATTTATGGAAAATGAAGGTTTTCCTTCTGTTAGTGTGCAAAGACCGTGACTTAGTAACTTCAGGGTCTTTGGTGGATTCTTCTAGGTTTATTGAGTATGACATTTCTTACTTTTTATCTTTTGTATACTAGATTTTAGATCTTTTAGGCAAGGCTCTGGTCCCAAATTCCCTAATATGGACCCCCAAAGACTGATAGAAAGTCTTTACAATCTGTTGAGAGAGTAAAGAAGGCATGCATAAAGGGCACTTACACTCATTGTTTTTCCTCAGCTTTATGCAAAGTGTGTTGCTAACTTTTTTTATTTGATGTAAACAAGCTCATTTTCTCCTACTGTCCCACAGAGTAAAACATAGGAACTAAATATGACTGAGTCTTATTTAAAGGAAATTTTCATGATGTGTATCGGAATGTATTTTTAATAAAATAGATTACAAAACTTTATTTAATAACCAAATAGTTGATACTAGTTTGTCTTGTTTTGCTTTGGAATTGCTAGTTCAATGTTATTTATAATTTCAATGATTTTATCCCAAAATAATGATGCATTCAAATAATTACCCTTCATGTTACTGAAGGCAAATTTATTAGAATAAATCCATACTGTTGAATTATGAATTCATTATTTTGTAAGTTTAACTTTCATTTTGTTCCCATTTAAAAACATTCATTATCTAATCTTAATGGAAGAACTTATGTTTGTTTTTTGCTAGAAAACTTTAAAAGAAGTTTATGTGATTAAAAGTATAGATTTTAGAAGATATCTTCAACATCCTAACCTATCATTTTTTATTTGCCAGTTAACATGCACCCAACTTTGCTTACCATTGACCACCTAGTTCTTATTAATCGCTCCTTTCTCATGTGCGACTTTGATTATACTAGAAAAAAGTAACACAATGTATTTAATTTTGTGCTCCTAGACTTGACAAAATTAAAATCACTATAATTGTCCAAAAAATGTGGAGTTTATGAATAGGACTAACATCCATAGCTGAAATCACTAAAAAAGAAACAGTTTTCTTTTGTGAAGACATGAGCACGTAGTTTAATGCTTAAAGAGCATCTCTGTAATTTCCTTTTTCACACATATTTTCAAATCATTGTTATCCATATAGATGACTAAAATTACCCTGGTCCTAATTCACAGTTTCTGGATCTAAGCATCCAGAATGCAGAGGACCCAGCATTGGGGCAGGTCATCTCGGCATCTCCTTGGACAGCTAGAGAAACCCAGCAGATATTCAGGCATCATCTCAGAGTGGACGCTGACCTTTGCACTTGTCCTCTGTGCCTTTCCCCTGGTGGCACATCCCTGTCTGTGTACTAGAGGAGCCAGTTCTAGTCTTACTCACCATCACCCAAGAGCAGTGAGCTCAGAGCACTCCTGTCCAGACCAGAGTAGCCGTTGCCTCACCACATGGAGACTGACATATGCAGATTTCTGGGTTATGCAAACTGAAGTGCATTGATATGGGCATGGAAACAGGAGAGTGGATTACAACTCCACAATTGTTGGCTGAGGGACGTTATTCCCTGGCAGAATGTGATCCTCCATGAGCTGCCAATGCTGCCATTACTTGGAATAGAGCCAGAAATGTCAAGGCTCATTTGTTTGCAAATGGAGAATCTCAGCCGCCAACCCATAACCATTGACTCAGTATGCACATGGTAACAAATCCATGTGTGATTTATATTCTTATTAAAATTAAAGAATATGCAGGTCCAGAATAGGCCTTTACCTTGAATGCAGTCGACTCTGGTTCAATTTCCAGCAACCCAGATGTTTCCCAAAAGTCCACCAGGTGTGATTCCTAAGCATAGACCTAGGAGTAAGCCCTAAGGGCAGCTGAGTGTGATAACAAAACCATAAAACCACACACACACACACACACACACACACACACACACACACACACACACACACACACACACACCCTGTTCCAATGTAAGCAACTGTTCCAGAAGAATTCTTGAGCTATTCAAGAAAGGATGGCTGGGAAAAATATTATGGTACATATCCTCAATGGAATACAACTTGGTTTGGAGAAAAGAAGAAATCCAGCAATCTGTAGCTTCATGAAAACAATGAAAAGCAATGAAACTAGATTGGAAACAACTGGCCTAGAATCATACCAGGTTCTCATCACTTGTTTGGTATTTCCCATGGGAATGTCTTATAGAAGCATAATTTCCTCTGATTGAAACCAGGCTGGAGTCAGTCTTTCACACAGTCTCTTTCCCCAGGTACTTTAGATCTAGTGTCCAGAGTTCCTTAGAGGCTATTCAAATACTGCTAGACTACCATGAAAATTTTCTAAGTTTTTAGCATCTATATTCTTAATCTTCATTAAAACTAAATTGGAGAACATATTAAAGTCTAAACTACCGAGTCTTCATGTAAAAATATTATATGGAATTTTTAAAGTCTTTTCATGTTTATTTTGTTTTATAATTTAAAACAGTGATGTAAATAACTTAAAACATCACAAGAAGGTCTCTCAGTTTGATATGTATATAGGGATACAATGGTTTGAGGCTCTTTATGTTCCTGGAGCAAGCAGATGCCCTTGGGCTCTACTAGCATGAGACAGGACATATGGAGATATTACCGGTGCCCGCTCGAGCAAATTGATGATCAACGGGAAGACAGTGACAGTGACAGGGACAGTAGGGATACAAGGGAGATTTAGATTAGTTTTGGAATGAAATCCCCTGAAAGAGGCTATTCTCTAATGATGACAAATCCTTGATAATGTCATCATTCTTCTGTTTTCAAATTCTAGAAATGACAGAAGACATAAGGTACATTTCTGATAACATAGGTTATTTATCACAATTCAGATTTCTATAGCACCTATTATATTTTAGCAAGATATAGATCTCTGAGGGCAATTTTGCTAAATGATTGTCTTTCTAATTAATTCTCTTTATGGCAGAATATTTAAAAAATCTTTAGAAGCATACATCTAATTCTCATTCATTTTCAGAGCTCTCAAATTCAAAATTGATTAAGGACATGAAAGTCTTCTCAAAGTCTTATGATGCGTGATTTATGCACCTGGAGGACAAAACTAAAACCTAAATCCATATTAAGTGTGATGAGTAATTTGTTATGAAATATTAAGCAAGGTTACTTTTTAAAAAGATAGGGAGATACTAGTTCTAACTTTTAAGCAAGATAGTGAAGCAGTTCCAAGTCTTATTTGAGTCCTAATTTTATCTAACTAATCAATTCAGTTCTCTCTATCAAGGGTATTTTAAGAGGAGCAGTAGGGAAAAACCTGAAAACCTGACCAAAAGTGCCCAGAGACCTACCATTGATGAGGGAATTATATTCACCATGAAAACGATGATCATAACTCTGTGATGGCCCAAGTAATCCTTGACCCCGCATCTGTGGTCCCTTACAGCATCCATAAGTTCTTGCACCAAACTATGGGTCCCTTTGACCAACTATAATTCAGAGTGCCAGCCTATTAAGTACCACCTGGGAGATCTTTCAAAACAAGTATCTACCACAAAAAATTTTTCTTTTTTTTTTTTTAATTTAAAGAGATCATGTTAATAAGAAACAACACTAAAAGGGAGAAATAAATTTCAGAGTACCTATCTTTCACATGTATAAACTGTCATTCCGTTAATAACAATAGTTTATGAGGCATTCGTTGAGTTACAGTACAAGCTGCTTTCTATGTTATAACCATTAGCAAGAATACAACCCCTTATATACATGAAAACCCCTAAATGTGTATATTGAAAGCCACAATGTGCAAGATAAAAGAGAGAGAGTGAAAGAGAAAGAGAGAGAGAGAACAGAGGAAAAGTGCCTGCCATAAGAGGTTGGAGGAGGAGGGGAGGGAATCAGGGATCATTGGTGGTGGGAAATGTGCACTGGCAGAGGGATGGCTGCTAGAACTCTGACTGAAACTCATTCATGAACAGCTTTGAAATTGTATATCTCATGGTGGTATAATTAAAAAAATATTAAAAAAAAAAAAAACGATGATCATAGACTGGGAGAGAATATTTGCCAGCCTCTTATCTGATAAAAGGTTGATATCCAAGATAAGCAAAAAACTGAACGAAAGGTAAGAAAAATAATAACTGACCCCATGAGAAATTGGGGGGATGGATGAACAGAACTTTCTCAAAGAAGGCATACAGACGGTCAAGAGTGAAATGCTCTGCATTACTTATCATCAGGGAAATGCAAATCAGAACAGGAGTGAGATGTCATCTCACACCAATGAGACTTATCCCCTTTACAAAAAACAAAACAACCAGTGTTAATGTGGATGTGAGGGGAAAAGGGACCCTCATTCACTGCATGTGGGAATACTAAATGGTTTATCATATTTGGAAAACAGTACAAGCACATCTCAAAAATCTGAGAATTGTGCTTTTATATGACCTAAAAAATTTCACTTCTCGGCATGTAGCCTAAAGATCTAAACACTCTATTCAGAAAAGATATTTGTAGTCTTCATTCCAGCACTACTCACAATAGCCCAAACCTGGAAATATTCTGAATATTCAAGGAACAGACTGGAAATGATACTTTCATGCATATCCTCAATGGAGTACTACATGGTTTTAAGAAAACAAGAAACCAGGCAATCTGAGCTTCACAGATGGATGTCCAGAGCATTAGGCTGAGTGAAGTTAGAAGCAGAAGGACCAACACAGATCTACCTCCCATATATGCGGTATATAAGAGACTCATGCTAGGGGAATAGCAAATACCCAAAGGGAGAAGAAAGTGAGACACCTTTGTTCTTTAATCGGAAACTTAATACAGGGTTCGGGGAGGACTGGAGTTGGGGCGCAGGGAGTTTGGGCAGAGGGAAACACACTCTTGTGACTGGAGTGATGCTGGAATGTTTTATGTATGAAGCCATACATGTATGGTTGCAAATCATGATTCTTTAAAACAAATGCTTTTTTAAGAAAGAGAAACACTAGTGAGGGTTTCATGATGGTTACATATTATAGATTTTCAGTTTTCAAAATCTTGATTCTAAAAATAGTATATTCAAATGAAGCAAATTTATCTAAAGTTATGTCTATTTCAAATGTATTAATTCTTCTGAATGTGTGAGCTCCTGCAATTAATTGCCTAAAGTGAATTTATTTTAGTTCTCTCAATTTTGTTGTATTTAATATATTTGTTGTTCAGCTAGTAAAGGGCCACAAAGGGAAGATCGTTCTGCTTTGTCAAGTTTCTCATATATCCCAGTAAAAATGAAAAATCTATAGTAGAGTATGAATAGATAATAGAATTCTCAGCTCTCTGCCCCCCATCTTTTCAAGCAACTCCCTTTTATTTGCAGATGTTCCCATCAATTTTATTGTCCTTTATGGCAAGATCACTTTAGGATTTAGTATGTGAATTTGGGGTTTATTTTTCAACCACTTAAAGCTAGCATATTTTATTCCTTAATATTTTATAAGAACTGTAAATGTAAATTTCTACATCCAGTTGCCTGATTTAGATCCTCGAGAAAAAAAAGGTCAAGACCAAGTGTTAAGACCAATTGTAAATATTATACTTGGGTAATAGTTAGCTTTCTCAAATGATTGTTTCCACTGAAAACATACACTCTTTTGAGCATTTTCTTTTATAGAGTCATTTTAATAAAATAGTAAACTAAAGAATATAGATATTAGGTTAATTCTATAATATGTCTATAGCATTGAATTAAAAGAAATCTCTATGTTATAATAAACTATTGGTCTGGACACTTATTTGCTCATAGTAACTCAGGGAATAATTGATAAATGTAGATACAGAGTAGAGTATGTTTTTAAAGACTGAATTTTTCATTTGTTTGTTTTTGTTTTTTGGATCACAGCAGGAGATGCTCAGAGGTTACTCCTGACTCTCTATTCAGGAATCACTCCTGGAGGTGCTCGGGAAACCATAGAGGATGCCCGGGATGGAGCCTGGGAAGGCCACGTACATGGCAAACTCCCTAACTGCTGTGATATCTCTCCAGCCCCTAAGACTGAATTTTTAAAAAATTGTTTCAGTGAAGGTATTTGTGGAGTATTTTCATCACAAAGCAATCAGCGGCCTGTTGAAGAAGCACATTTCCTTCTAAGTGCCTTGTGCTCAGGGTGTCTTCTAGTTCCTGACACCCATTTTTCCACTACCCATTTAGAAAGTCTCCAATTGTTGACTAAATCTTGGAACTTTTCATTAAATGTTTTCATGTTGCCAAACAATTAGGCAAATATGAGTAATTTTAGCAGCCTTTATATAATTTCTTTCTTGCATTCCTATAATAAAAATCCCTGCACTTTAGAAGCACAAACTCCCCAAGAAGTCTATACAGCCCTCTCCAAACAAGTCACTTAAGCACAAAAGTTATTTCTAGCTATAATCAAGTGAGGGCTTCAGGATCCCCCTCTCTTGACTTAGAGGATGGAAATTAACCTTGATGTCTTGTCCAGAAGTAGGAGTCCACTGGAAAGAATGTTGATATTGGAAAGCCTTCTCTGCGTGGTGGGATAAACACCTAATAACAGAGCATCTGGGCTTTTTCTCAAGAGCTTCCAAAGCCCCAGGCCCTAGCGTAAGTAAGAATGAATGCATCTTCTCATTTTTTACCGTTTCTATTAGAATCTACATATGTGTATAGTTTCCAAAACACTGTAATTAAATGTGCTCTTTTTGTGCTTCTGATTAATCTGATGTACCTTAAGTGATAGGGGACATTTTCTCTGATCTCATGGTCGAGCTGAAAAATTGAATATTTATAACAAGAACTGTGAGGCATTGAACTGCTTCTACAACGGTTAAAATAAATCCTCCCAAAAGGGAACACTAATTGCATTCCTGATGAAATATACATATCCCATTTTACAACTTAGTTTTGATATTTTGTAGACTCACGTCTCTACTCAGAAATAGCAATCACATTCTCTATGTAGCCTGACTTCAGTATATCAACCATCTCCCTGATATTTGTACACTGTTTGTTGATTCAGTGCTCTATTTTTTCCTGAAGAAAACTTTTTTTCCTTTGAATTAAAGTTCATGCATATCGCATTGCTATTTGCAGCTATGCATGGTTCATAGAGGTGATAGTATTTGTTATATGAAGAAGTTACCTGAAAATATAAGCTCATTTATATCACTCATTACATTTGTTTACCTGGCAATAAACTAAAATCTAAATTTGTATTTTATGTAAAATATATGAAGCATCATTAAATAAACAATACACAAAAATATTAATTAATATCCATGATAGTCATTGTAGATGCCAAATACCAGTAACAATTATAGAACTCATTCCCATTACCTGATGGAATGGTTTGATGCTCTTTATGTTCCTGGAGCAAGAAGATGCCCTTGGGATACATGAGCATGAGACAGGACATATGGATATGTTACTGGTGTCCGCTCGAGCAAATCGATGATGAACGGGAAGACAAGTGATACAAGTGATAGCCATTGTATAAATATGAGCTAAATATCCCACTACTAATTCAGCAAAATCTAAGCATGATGGAGAAAATCACAAGACAAAACAAAAAATAGAGATTCTAGGAGGCGATGGTGGAGGTAAGTGGACACCGGTGAAGGGATTGATGTAGGAACATTCCATGCCTAGAGCTCACTTATAAACAACTTGGTAGCTCTGTAATTCACAGTGATTCAATAAAAATAATAAAATAATGATGCTTAAAAATCAACAGCAATAATGAAAATGGAATTTACTTTGCAATATAATGATATTGTCTTTTTTAGAAAATTACCCAACTAACTAATATTGGCGATAGCAACCTAAATTAAGTAGATCATGTATACTTTAAGTGGGTAACATTTAATTTAATTATCATTCTCTCACTGTATCACTGTCTACCCATTGTTCATCGATTTGCTCGAGTGGGCACTAGTAACATCTCCATTAGTCCCAAGCAAGTATAACCCAAGGGCATTACTTGTCCAGGGACTAGAGGAGCCCTAAACATTCTTCAGGTCATGGAACTGAGGTCCATAATTGTTTCTAGTTTTTGGCATAACTGGTAATTAAAACACGGTAGCTTGCCAGGCTTTACCGTGTAGGTGGTATAGTCTCAGTAGAAGGCTCTCAACTTGAGCATTTAATATGAAACTTAAAGGGGGAAGATCAGGTTTTCTCTTGGATGGTGCTCTGAGTAACTATGGCATCTGGATGTTGAGAATGACTGACTGCATGATGCGTGGTTTGCTCTGCTTCTTGCTAGGCTTACTGGTATCAGTTAAACCATGTCTAGAATTGTTTACTACGTATAAATGTGAAAGAACTTGGGAAGAACTTTATGCTAAGATTAGTATCCTCTAAAAATATAGCATGGCTGCTTTGCGGCCGCATGCCAAGGGACTGTGGGTCTGGTGTGGGTGGGTCTCTCTCTTCTGGGGCAACTGAAGAGACAATTAGAACTCCATAATTCTGAACCTGGCAGGTGGCTATAAAAGGGACCCAGGGGAGCATCCTGAGGCTGCCTTGGTACCTGGGCAGGAAGCCAGCACCAGGAACAGAGGCCCTCTTGCCTTGTCCTTAGGGCTGTCATTAGGGAACAGACCTACAGGGTCAAGGAGCTACAGGGGCACAGGACCAAAGCCAAGACCCAGAGGGCCCACCTGAAAGAGAAAGGTCCTAAAAAGAGAGGACCTGGTGAAGAAAAGAAGAGACTTAGAGCGAGAGAGAGAGGAAGGACCTGGTGAAGACGAGACTTAGAGTGAGAGAGAGAGGACCTGGTGAAGAAGAGAAGAGACTTAGAGCAAGAGGGAGAGAGAGGACTTGGTGAAGAAGAGAAGAGACTTAGAGCAAGAGCGAGAGATAGAGAGAGGACCTGGTGAAGAAGAGAAGAGACTTAGAGGTGAGAGAGAGAGGGGAGGCAGAGGAAAGGGCAGGGCCCAAAACTCCACTCAGAGTCCGGCCAGCATGGTCTCTCCCCCGCTTATGAGAGCAAACCCTTGGAGCAAATGTTGGACTCGGCCAGGGGCTGGCCCAGCCCAATACCGGGAGGTCAGCTCCATGGGTTGCTTCCACATGGGGCCGGCCCAGCAGCGCAGCTGTGGATCTGAAGTGGATGGGTCTGGATCTTTTCTGGGGTTGCAAATTAGCTGAATCTGGCACTATTCAGCTAATTTGAATTAGCTCAATCCAGATTCAGATTCAGCTATCATTCTCTAGGAAATTTTAAAACATCTTTGCTTTATTTAATGATTACAATCATGAACTTCACTCTGGTCTATTGAAAGAGTCTAAAAGGTAAATTCAGTTATAAGAATCAATAGTGCATCATTATTTTCATAATAAAATGCATCACCATCATTTAATAATTATTTATATAGAATTTTTTAATTCTATATTTTGTAACTATATTACAACCATATTGACAGGGCTGAGGAAAAAAAATCATCTCCAGACCTCTCGTTAGGACCTCTCTATTAAGGGCTTCTCTCTTCAGGGCTGTTTTCTCTTTCTTATTTATCTTTGTCTATCTCTGTCTGTCTCTCTGTTTCTTTATCTGTTTCTCTGTTCTCCATTTTTCTATCTCTATTTCTGTTTCTATCTCTCTAAGCAGAGACTTAGAAAAGAAAAGACTCTTCACCAGATACTCTCTCTCTCTCTCTCTCTCTCTAAGTCTTCTCTTCTTCACCAGGTCCTCTCTCTCACTCTAAGTCTCTTCTTCACCAGGTCCTCTCTCTCACTCTAAGTCTCTTCTCTTCTTTACCAGGTCCTCTCTCTATCTCTCGCTCTTGCTCTAAGTCTCTTCTCTTCTTCACCAAGTCCTCTCTCTCTCACTCTTGCTCTAAGTCTCTTCTCTTCTTCACCAGGTCCTCTCTCTCTCACTCTAAGTCTCGTCTTCACCAGGTCCTTCCTCTCTCTCTCGCTCTAAGTCTCTTCTTTTCTTCACCAGGTCCTCTCTTTTTAGGACCTTTCTCTTTCAGGTGGGCCCTCTGGGTCTTGGCTTTGGTCCTGTGCCCCTGTAGCTCCTTGACCCTGTAGGTCTGTTCCCTAATGACAGCCCTAAGGACAAGGCAAGAGGGCCTCTGTTCCTGGTGCTGGCTTCCTGCCCAGGTACCAAGGCAGCCTCAGGATGCTCCCCTGGGTCCCTTTTATAGCCACCTGCCAGGTTCAGAATTATGGAGTTCTAATTGTCTTAACTGTCACCTTCAGTGGAGTATCCACAACTCTCCTTTTATATTTGCTTTTTCTAAAAGATTGAAACAATGTCTATAGAGGGAAAATAAGTCAGGGTTATCCAAAATATATAATTATAATTAATTATAAAGTTATTTAAAATTGTACACATAAAAATAAAAATATTTTATAATTATATCATCAACATGTTGGAAAGTTTTTTGTATTATACATTATAAATGTTTAGTTTAAGATTTAGAGTCACAGAATACTGCTTATTCTATTACTCCATTCATATAAAATGATCCTTGCACTCTCAAATGTCTCTGTGAATTTGTAGCAAATACTAACAGAACATATCAGGCACTATTAAGCACACTGATTTCTTTTTTTTTCTTTTTTGGGTCACACCCAGCAATGCTCAGGGGTTTCTCCTGGCTCTGCACTCAGGAATTACTCCTGGTGGTGCTCAGGGGACCATATGGGATGCCGGGATCGAACCCGGCCGGCACAGGCCGGCCGCGGCACACTGATTTCTATCAATGAGAATGATTTGTGGTAAATTGGGAATATTCTGTTGTAAATGAGAGTATATTAAATTTATAAAAGTAAGTGAAAATGAGTAAAAATTTTCAAATTAGCACTGAGAAGTAAATCATGTCTTTCACACAAAAGCATTAGGAATCTCAGCTGTACAACTTAACCAAACATTTCAGTGTTTCCAAAAATCACTATGGTTTCACCAGTCTACCTATGGTGGTACGGACTGATATTGAGCAATCACAGCAGAGCAACCGAAACTATCTCTGTTGTTGCATCACACAGACATGGCCAGTGGCTGTGGTCACTGGCAAACAGGTGCTTACTATTGTCTCCTTAAATCAGTCCACTTTAGACCTCTGACAGCAATATACTCGCTGTCAGGAAATGAAGCACTTTATCTCGTTCTACCAATATAGAAACTTTACATGTCTACACTTTGTTTTGTGTGATGTCCTTAGTGATGATCACTTTCTGTTAAAGTCAAGGAAAGACTTCATAATGCAGAAAACTTCAAGGTGATCGAAAAATAAGATGTGGCTAGGAACACAGATATTCTTTAGCAGCACTAGTTGAATATTGGAGCTCGACTGGTAGTAGCCAATTCTCCTCTCAATATGATATGTTGTATGCAGTATAGTGGGGTGACAGAGCTCCCCCCACAAAAGATGCTTGAATGCAAGCTCCAAGCATTATACCTTTATTGGAAAGGCAATGATAAGATCAGAGTACTGGCTCAGGAAATCGAATAAGTTAGTGCTGGCAATGGATTGCAGGCAGATGGAGGGAGTCCTTTGCAGTGAGAATTCTTTGCAGTTCTTTGAGAAGGTTGAATCTTATCCACAATCATGGAATTGCCGCTATATAGTCTTTATTGTAGGACTCTTTATTATGGTCCTCTTTATTGAAGAAAAACTCGACTCTGATGGAAAGGGAAGGCAAAAGGCATGGATAAGAAAAAGAATAAGAAAAAATTCACTTATGGATATTTGATTTATAAGAATTTTTGTTTCTTTCCTAATCATGACGTTCCAAGAGAATAAATGTGTCAAGATGAAGATTTTCTTCTTTTCGCCATGCCATTCAGAAAAGTAATTTTCACAGAGAACGTGAAATAGAACACTTGGTGAAATTTACTTTGATTCAAATTACAAAAGAACCGATAAGTAGCTAACATCTATGAAAATGAGATGCAGATTTGTGTTGGAATAACTGAAAGGTTACTTCTAGCTGGGGCAACAGCTGCTCCGTGACATTTCTAAACAGATGTCGAGAATTTGCAAGTAGAGATACTATGGGAAATTAGATTTTTTGTTGTTTTTTTTAAATATGTAGGAGCATTTGTCATAGTGTAATTGGTCTACCTGACAAAATATGAAATATTTGAAATGAGAATGATTTACTATGGAGAATGTATTTTCATTATTTTTAATAAGACATATCAGGAAAACAGAATCAACTTTAAGGAAAACATAGTGATATAATATCCTCATCTTATGGTTTTATTAAATTGATTGATTGTACTTCCTGTCTAATTACATAGTAGAAATCATGTAAAATGTGCTTGTATCTGGAAAACTAGAGATGGGCTACCATGATTATGGGGGGCAGGAAGTAAACCTAAGTCCTAATTTAAGGTCAAGAGTAGGGCAGCTAGTGGTATATCCAATCCAAAAATGTATCTCTAAAATCCAGGGGAAAATCCTAGTCCAGGAAGCAAACCCAAGAGCATCACGTCTAAAGAAGGAAAAAAAAATGGGTCTTTAGCTGAACCTCCTTCCCTCAGTGAAATCCATGTGAAATCACCAGCTCAGAAATGCTGTAGGTCTAGTATATAACCAGAGATCTTTGGTTCTTCTAATCTATTGGATCCTGTCTTTATGTATTCTTATCCTTTCTGGCATCAAGATTTCCATAGCAATATCCCCTTCAACTATCCAACAAAGGCTTTACCTTTCTTAAGAGTACTCGAAGCAGAATTTGGATAACGTTTATTTACATATTACCTAACAGAGTAATCAGAAACCTGAGTGAAATAAAACTGTGATTTAACAAACTGTATAATCTTAATCTTAAAACCATCTAGTAAACATCACTCTACTAAAATGCGGGCTATTTTAGTCATTATTGTTGGAAAGTTGTTAAAATAAAATGTTGCTTAACATCTCTGCAACCTCAGTTTTTTTCATGAAATGGATGAGAATTATAATACAATAGCACAAGATTGCATGAAGATAAAGAGCTTGATTCAAATGACAAATGCATTGCTTTCTTCCTTGTGAAGTATTCTTACAGTGAAATCTGTTTATTTTCAATAATTTAATGTCTCACTAATAAATTTTGAGTTTGTCTCTTCTATAATTCGTATCTACAACTGCCTGTGTTTTTTTTTAATTAATATGTTTAGTTCACTATGGAGTTGTTATTTGACTCTGTATTTGTTTTTATGGGATTCTGTACCTTATATACCTACCACGATGAGTCTCTTGCAAACAATAGATGAGGAGAAGGAGATTTAGTAAAGAAAGCTCCCTTTATAAATATAAATTAGCACAGTGTTGGGGAAATAGAAAGGGCCCAAGTCTCTGATAGCCCAAGAGAAAAAGTGATAAATCTGAAGTTGCACTGAAACACCGGTTAAAGGAAGTAGAGTTTCTACCCTTGAGAAGTGAAATTGAGGAGCTGGCCATTTTATTTTATTTGTGAAGTCTAGTCTTAGCAACTCTTTAGTATTTTCTTAGTTCATCTGTGAAATATGGAGATGATCAAGTGCTTCAGCAGGCAGCTGTTGTAAAGTAATGAGCTGATGAGCACTGTGCTCTGACAGTTCTCTCTCCCTCTGCTCCCAGCTGAGGGCATTTTCTGACTCTGGTAACTGAGGAGCCATCATAGGTAATGTGCGGTAGGAAATCTACTAGGTATATTATGTGACTGTAGGACAGAGTAGGGTGGTTGGGCTCTGCTCTCCGTACAAAGACTTAGAAATATCTTTGAGAGTGGAAGAGAAATGAAATGTAACTGCTAGTATATTTCTGGGGTTAGTGCAAGAATTCCTCACCCCAGGAGCAAAACAAAAAGGCACACCGCGCCGTCTGTCATGTGTCGAAACTCCAGCTCGGGTCAGCATGGCGGAGAGAGAAGGGAAGAGGCCTTCGGTGCCCAAATGTAGCCACACTGCTGGCTAGTTCTTCTCTCCATGGTCCACAAAAAGCCTGACAGATGGCACACACAGTGAGAACTTAAATATTTAGACACATGCATAAAATTTAAATTAATCATTCACTCAAGAAACACTTAGAATCAAATTTATGGAGGCAGCGTGCTGATGTGTGGAACAAAGATAAGGAGGAGAAAATCATCACCGAGAGAAGAAAAGAAACCAAACCCGCAATCCAATGTCCTGCAGAAATTCATTGTCCATCAGAGGGAGGGAAAAAATCCATAAATAGGCAAGCTCGATAAAATATTATTCAGAGCAGAATCTGCCCAGGGCCTCTGGGAAATGGAATTAACACTGCCTTGGGCATTTCATTTATTAACTTACTTCTAAAGTTTATTTCCTGGTGAGTGATATTAAAAACACCATGCTTCCTGGGTACAATTAAATTCAATTTAAAATGTATTAAGTGACAGTCTGTGAAAAGCACTTTACAAATAGCTGAGCTCTAGGGGACATATTGATCTTTAAGACACGGCTTTTACAGCAGAGGTCTCGGGATATTCCCACTCAAACCTCTGCCTTACGTGTAAGTCTGTACAGGGTGTGAAATTAGTGTTAGCCACAGAGCCACAAGAACTTGGGGTTGGGGCAGGGACTGTGATCTAGAGAAGCTTCAGAGGCTGAGAGCTGATGTGAGATGTGAAATGTTGACAGGCTCTGACTGTGACATCAGTGGACATGTAATGACCGGGACAAAGCTTAAGATGCTGCTGAAGAGGGTGTCCTTTACGTCATGATTTGGGGTAATGATGATTTTTTTTCAGGCTGCTGTCTATGTAAAAGCTGCTTCCCTGCCAAGAGAGAGTGGGATGTAATTACTTCCAACATCACTTAATAGTCATAATGTGAGGAAAGAACACTGGAACAGAGAACTGAGCTATATGCAAATACGAACCAGCTTTCCTTCTCTTCTCTTCTCTTCTCTTCTCTTTCTTTTCTTTCCATACCCAAAATAAATAAATAAAAGAGCAACGAGAAAAGACAAAGAGTTAGTGAAGGACTGAAACTTCAGTCACATCTGCATTGATTGGCCAGATAGCAGCTAGATACACAGGGAACCCACAACTTTTAATTAATCAATCAATTAATTAATTGGTTTATTTATTTTTTGGGGGTGACATCTAGGTCTGCTCAGGGGTAACTCCTGGTTCTGCACTCAGGAATCAGTGGCGGTGCTCAGGAAACCATACGGGATGCCAGTGATTGAACCCGGGTTGGCCGTGTGCAAGGCAAAGTTCCCTAATCTTTGTACTATTACTCTGGACTCACTTGTAGCTTTCTAACTACATGCATAAGTATTTTGAACTTTGAGAAAGCAGACAGAGCACGGAACCAAGAACACTGAAATGAACAATCACAGCCTTGAACCAGGGCCTTCAAGGAGAGGACGGCGGTACCTTACTTGTGCTCTGAGAGTTTCATTTTTTTCCCCAAAGTCCCAAGACTAGACTTGGAATTGATTTCAGAAGATCAAAACCCTGAGTACCATGAGAATCAGGAACAATTACAGAATGTCATCACATCCGGTATTTGAAGAGCACTTGACATACTCCTAGAAGCCTTTTAAAAAACTTTCCCCAGACATTCTATTGGCAGTAGATGGGGAGGTTTGAAATGAACCAGCAGCCTACAGTTGGCTGCCATGTTTGCAGACGTCACTGGTTGATTCTAAATCTGTGTCTCTGGAAGTTACGACTCTATCCCTCAATCTGAGTCTTTGACACAGAGGCCTTCGAAACTAGGGGAGTTTCTTTTTCATATGTTTATTTATGATAAGCCTTTACTGTTTAATCCAGATCAAATGTTGACTATTTTATACTTTTTTCCTTGCTCTTTTTGGGTCACACCGAGCAATGCCCAGGGTTTACTCTTGGCTCTGTACTCAGGAATTACTCCTGGCGGTGCTTGGGGGACCATTTAGGATGCCGAGAATAGAACCCTGGTCAGTCACATGCAAGGCAAATGCCCTACCTGTTGTGCTATTACTCTGAACCCTATTTTACACTTTTAATTCACTGTTACAAGTAGATTATGCCATTTACTTTTGTTTCTTAAGCATGAAAATAAGTGATAGGCCTGCATTGATATTGGTTCATATAAACATTTCCAAAATAGATTTTTCTCTGAAATAGCAGAATCCCTATTTACAAATGAGGAGACCAGGAAACAAGTCCTAGTCTCCTCATTTGTAAATAGCAGCTCAAAAAATATACTATAACTGAAAATAATAAGTCAATAGAAATGCATTTTCATAATTTAAAATTTTTTCAAGTGGCTAGATAAGAAAGCTATGAGATCAATGTCCTAGTGTCTTATGAATCTACCTAAGCAGACCATGCTACTTTCCATAAACCTACTTGGGTTTGAGGAAACTAAAGTGTGGATTAGAAGACTCCTGATTTTCCCCAAGTAGGTCAGCTCTTGAGCTGTAGGCAACCAGTATGTCCCTTGCTTCCTCTTCTTCTTTAAAGAAACTTTCCCAGCTTGAGGCTGGGAGAATTGTAACCTCTGTCCTTTGGTCTTGCCCAGCTTGTTGTGTGTTTGTTTTAAGAAAAAAAATTATATTCAATAAAAAACAATATTCAACGATTCAATGGACAAACATATGAACTTTGGTTTACCCTGTAGCAAATATTTTTTGCAGTAGTTCTTAAATAACATAATATTATGTAAGTTATACTGATTAAAAGGCATCTTAATTAAAATGCAGAAATAAAATGGAAATATAACAAGGAATAGTGTTTTCAAGATAGGATCTGAATGGACAAGATGGGATTTAAGTTTACAAATAGCCACAGCTAGAAAGCAGAAAACCAAAGGAAAAACCATAACTTCCTCCAGATGCAGTGTAGATTTGTGGAGTGTCACAGTCCATGAGATAAAGTGTATGATTGTCGGGGGCTCCGCTGGGGTCCCCGACAGTGCCGGGAAGCGAAGTTCCCTTCTACCTCTCAAGCCGGCGAGGAATGGATGAAAACTCAGGAATCCGATGCAGTTTTAAAAGGCTTTACTTATCACAGGTTCAGGCATACAAATCAGCAAAAAGGAAAAGCCCGGTGCTTAGGAGTCCAGGCTAGAACCCCAGCCCCGTGTAGGCCAAGATGGCGGCCACCACGTGTAAAGGCTTTGTAAAAGGAGAAGAAGACAAGACTTCCAAGAAGGGTGAGCGCTCACAAAGGGAGAGCCCACAAAGAAGCGTGTGAGAGTGGAAACCGGCTAGTTTATACCCCTGCAACTCAGACCTTCCTCCCACTCTTATGGAAAGCAGGGAGGGTCAAATGCCCTTAGGTAATCCCTCCCTGCACCTCACCTAGGCCCTTTAGTATGCTAATGTTTTGAGCCAAGATCTGCCTGGAAATGCCTTTATAGGGTAGAGAAGGGGGTTTCTGAGATGGCATGTCTCTGTACCAAAGACTAATACTAATGCCACTTAAATATTTCTCCAAGCCTTCACAAGTCTCTTCTACTTCATTGTAGTTTTGTATTTTAGTTGCTGGTATATCAGGGAGCCATGCTTGTTTGCTTGGAAGCAAACAGCATTTCTCTCTGGTCTAATTACTTAGGGGTCCTGCGTGGCCAGGCTAATATGCTGGTAAGATCTATCTCGTCCCACGATGATTGTGGTAGCATGGGAGAATATTTATACCAGCTAGTACAGCATACATGGTCAGATAAACTGCCACATTTAGACTACCCCCTTATCTACAAAGTGATTTGCAGGTGGAAATTCAGAGCATATGCAGCGGGCCTTAAAGTAGTCCTGCAACACATGATTATACATAAGCTTTTAAAACTGTTACAGTGGAGAATCCTTTTCTCAAATGAGAGGAGACACTTCAGTCTTTGAGCAGCCTAACTACCCCGATTCTTTCCTAGTCCATCCCTTATCTACCCCAGACCACACCCTAGCAGTGAGGTTAAGTCTCAGTTTTCTCATTTCAGCCCTTGTGTTTTAAAAAGATATGGCTTAACTATCTGTACAATTATTATAATTGATTCAGAGTTTTCAGTAAAATGCATAGCTGTGTTCAATTCCACCTTCATTTTTCTCATGTTATTTATGTGATATTCTTATGTACTGAAAAGATATCTGTAAAATATTTATTTTTTTAATTTATTTTATTTTATTTTTTGGTTTTTGGGTCACACCCTGCAATGCTTAGGAGTCACTCCTGGCTCTTCACTCAGAAATTACTCCTGGTGGTGCTTGGGGAACCATATGGGATGCTGGGAATTGAACCCGGATTGGCTGCATGCAAGGCAAATGCCCTACCTGCTGTGCTATCACTCCAATCCCATATCTGTAAAATTTTAAACCTACAAAAGCATATATTTCTAATGCTAGTTTTCCAAGGCTTTTTTTTTAATCACTTGCATCACTTGTCTTCCCACTGATCATCAATTTGCTCAACCAGTGACGTCTCCATTTTTCCCTGTTGTGTGCTAGTATAGCCTCGGACATCTGCCTGCTACAGGACCACGAAGAGCCTCAAACCATTCAGTAAGGTCAGTCAGGTCATGGGAATGAGGTCCATCATCGTTACTGTACTTTACATTTTGAATACAACATGGGTAGCTTGCCAGGCTCTGCCGTGAGGGTGGGATACTCTTGGTAGTAGGTAGGCTCTGCCGTGAGGGTGGGATACTCTTGGTAGTAGGTAGGCTATCAGTTCAATCATTTACTGATGAACCCCAAAGCAGCCACCTGCAACTATGTCTGTGTCTCTGGTTTGAGCATACCTGGCTTTAAATAGGCTTCTCTATAGGGTGGAACTCCGATAAGCAGGGCTTGAGATGGGCTATTCTCTTGGGTGGAGCTCCGACAAGCTGTGGAGTCTAGATGCTGAAAATGCTGCCATCATGGTACAGGGGGGGGGGTTCCTCTGGCTTCTTCTGAGGCTCTATTGGGATGGAGGGCCAGGGCTAGAATTTGCCTTCCCTCCCGGATGCCTCATGATCAGCAGAGCACAGGGAGAGCCAGTAGCAGCTCTGCCCTGTGTGTCTGTCTTCCAAGGCTTAAAGAAAAATAAACTTTATTTAGCTATGATAAAATACTGTCATATAATTATGTTTAGAATTTTATTGGAAGTAAAAAGGGTAAACAGCAAAAATATTATCAGCAGATTCACTGTATCACTGTCTTCCCGTTCATCTTGATTTGCTCGAGCAGGCACCAGTAACATCCCCATATGACCTGTCTCATGCAAGTAGAGCCCAAGGGCACCTGCTTGCTCCAGGAACATAAAGAGCCTCAAACCATTCCATCAGGTCATGGGAATGAGGTATATAATTGTTACTGGTATCTGGCATATCAAATAAGACACTGGTAGCTTGCCAGGCTCTGACGTGCAGGTAGCATACTCTTGTAGTCATTTCAAAATCCAGCATTTATTGATGAACCAGGCTGTGATAGGCTGGTCTGCTTGGTGGAGTTCTGACGAGGAGGAAGTCAGGATGTGGAAAATGGAGGTCCTCATGGAGTGGGGGGTCGTTTGGCTTGTTGTGAGGCTCTGCTGGGGTAGCGGGCCAGGGCTAGTACCTGCCATCCCTCCCAGGCACCTCATGAGCAGCTGGGCACAGTGAGAGCCAGTAGCAGCTCTGCCCCATGTCTGTCTCAGCAGATTATATAATTAAATTTTTAATTATATTTTATTTTAAAGTTTTTATTTATTGCTCACCTTGATTTGAACAAAGTTAGAATGTGATAATGACCTGAAATTTAATTCCATATTTCTCAGAAAACTACAAAGTTTTGAGCTTATTAAACCATACAACATAAGCCTCTGTATTTTATTTGGTTCTTATTTAAAATTTTGATTACCATGAAAGTTGTAAAAAAGCCCTGTGTATTAACTTGTTGTTAAAATTATCTTTTTCTGTATGAGTCATCATCGGTATGTTTTTTTTTCCTTTGAGATAAAATCATTGTTTCAGAAAACATTCTCAAAATTGCTTATAAAAACTAAGCCTTACATAATTCAGAAAAATACTTTTTAAGTAAACTATTTATCTTATTTCTCATAGGATCAATTGTTTTCTCCCTTGACATTGAAATGTTTGAAAATATTTTTCAAGTATTTGAAAAAGTTTTCAAATGTAAATGTTCCTGGATTTTTTTTATTAAGGCTGATTAGTATGTTCAGTATGTTTATTTCAGCAGCTCAACCAGATGGATATTACAAAGGAAAAAGGGAAAGTCTGAGCATATAGAACTGGGAGCGATTAAGTTATCGGTTACGTGAACTAGTCAGTATAAGGCTGCATCAATATGAAGTAAACAGGTCCAGGTTATCATCTCAATTCAGATTGAGTGTGGTAAGAATTCCTGACCTCTCCACATTACTCTATGCATAGCATCATTTGACAAACATTCTTCATTGCTTGTTTTGTTCTCCGTTGCATGAAGAAATTTAAACTAAACTTCATTCTGTTCTTAGGTTATTTACTGACTAGCAGCTGATCCACTGAATTTCATTAGGCAAAGTCATTTGTAGAAGAGTAGGTTCATGCTGGATAGAATGGCAGAAGACTAATGAGAGAGAGCTGAATTACAAAATATACAGTTAAATAATATCACTCCTAATACATTTTAGGTTCTTTCAGCTAAAGGATATGCACAAATAAAGGATATACTTATATGGTTATGCATACACATAACTTATTTTTATTGTTGTTTGTGAAAAATCTATGTGTAACTATCTTTGTTTTCTCTGTTAGAGAATAAGCAGATAGTTATTTTACCTCATACTTTCAGACTCAGTGACTTTAGTGCTTCTTGTGAATTCAAATTAAGTTAGAGCTTTTTTCCTTAATGTCCATCTTTGAATCAATTTTACAGAGTTTTCACAAATTTTATTATATCTGTAGCATCATAAATCAGTATGTTAAAATTAAGGAATATTAGCTTCATATTTATTAACTTACATCATTATTGTGCTAGGCTGATTGCTGAAAAATAAATATATTGTTTTATTTTCATTAACACTTAGAAATGTATAATTTCATTTTATCCAGGGTGGAAACTAAGAAAACTGTGTTATAGACATAAATACTACAACGTCACACAGCTGGGAAAAAATGTAAAATTTCTTTGTTGGTCAGTAATGTCTTCTAAACTTCTATGTGAAATGAAATAAAGATTAGAAGAGTGATAATATTTTATAGAAACAGAGGTCATAAAGCAATTCTATCAGAAATTCAGCATAAATTACCAATGATATCTATAGATAATTGATAATGTAAAAGAATAAAAAAAAGATAGCATGTAAAATACAGACAACAGAATCCTTATCTCTGTCTTATCTTTTTCAGTTGTTTTATTAAATTTAGTAATAGTAAGAATGGGATCACAATCAAATATTTCTTATATATACAGGTAACGTGTATATATTTGCATTCTATATATATACACATAATGTTTATATTCTATATATCCACGACTCCCATTGTACCAGAGCCTTTCAACTGGCACCTGCCACCCTGATGTTTGGCTGAGAAATCTAAACACATTCCCACATTTTCTGTCCTCCAAAAGTCCACATTTATTCCTCTGGCAAACCTTTCTTCTCCATTCTGAATACGTCAGCACAGAACCTGCCTGTGCAATCCACACACTGAGACTCCTCTGGAAAATCCATCCTGTAGCGGAACTTGCCTCTCTCACTCAAGGTCTCCTTCTCACTTCCGTTCTGTTCAGTTCTAATCTATATTTACACAGAAGCTTAAGCTGTCATTTAAGACCACAATCTTACCAGGCTAATCCTATGCTTCCAACCTGAAAGTGGCGTCTCCTACTTGGATTTTCATCCCATTCATCCCACTCTATGTTCACCGAAAACTTAAGTCCCAATTCTGGGTTCTCTGTATTGTCCTAATTCCCCAATTTAATCAGGTCTGCACTTATTTACCTGCTTACACCATTCAGGTGCTCCAACTGAATCACCATATCTGTCTTTGTTTGGAAGAAGACTTTCATTACAATCCAAGGCAGTTTCCAATACTGTGTTCCCATAAGACTATCATAGGCACAGCTCAAAAGACAGCAATATTGCTGAATCTCCATTAACAGATTGCTCCAGGCTGAGAACTCCAGGGCCTTCTTAGAATGGGATGTGGAGATTCCCCTTTCTGCCTGAAGGCCCAATAGCTCAAGGCCATGTTGATCCCCCTACATTGAGAGGGCCCAGCCTCACAACTGAGCCTCGTTAACTATCATGCCACCAAATTGTCCACGACTGATAGTTCATGGACCATGCAGCCACATGTGTGACCACATGGCACCTCAGATTTTCATACTAGTTTCATCCCAGTAGGATAAAAAGCAAAACTGATTGGAGGTTGCATAGAAAATCCCAAGTTCAATGAGCCTAAGCAAAGAGGCTCTGCTACCCCCCGAGCACAGTAGATCTTTGGATAATGGCTATTGTGGCGTCTTTGTAATATATAACAGCCATCACAAATGAGCTCTGACTGGTTTATGGTTTGATAATTCCATTTGCCTTTGTGTTGTGACAAACATGTATAAAACTTTCACAGGATGGTAAGTGAAGGTATAAAATATATTTGGTCTTGCCTTTTCTAGTATAGAAGGATTGAAGTAGAGATACTCACAGCTGGAGAGGAAGGGATTTGCTATTCTTGTCACTGTGAGTGTCGGAGACAGCTTGAGCTGCCATAGCAAAATACCAAAAATGGGGTGATTTGTCAATGGTACGTTTTTGGCTTTTTGGGAAAATATGGGTTGATTTAAACAGAGAAATATTTCCTCATAGTTTGGGGGAACTCTACGTTATAATGAAGGTGTATGTAGGTTGCATTTCTCTTGTGGACACTCATTTTGGTGTGTATAATGCCTCTTTCTTGCTGTGTCTTCCTGTGGTGCATGTGTGTGTGTGTGTGTGTGTGTGTGTGTGTGTGTTGATACATTCCCAAGGTCCATGTGTCTTATGATCTTATCTCCCACTGTACTAAATTGGATTAGTGTCCATCCAAGGTCATCATTTTAAATTAAATATTTATTAAAGATCCAATCTCAATCACCATTCATTTTAAACAAATAAAGCTTAAGTCTAAAACATAATGGGGAACAACAATTTGATTATAATGGTGGTGTCATTATTGTTCTCTCTCACTCCAGCTAGGTTGAGTGACATCTGTGTATTCTTCCTACAGGTTTAGATAAAAGTACAAAACCCTCATCCCTGAACTTTCCACAATGAATTATTTTATTTTCAATGCTCTACACTCTAGCACTCACCAGTTATTTATATCATTTACATTAAAACTTTCCTTGTATTATAATTTTAAGTGATTTTCTCATCATATTATGCAAACCAATAGGAAATATTCACTCCATTCATAGAAACTCCCAAGGCATCAAGACTCTTCATTATGAAGATTTTCCAGGTTTAATCATCATAATGACATGAAGAGGTTCAGCACAATTATATGTACCCATGTCGCAGATAAGAACATTGAGACACTAATTCAGAGGATGAAGCAGCTGTGATTTAGGCACAGGGCGCTAGGCCCTAAGATCAGGCCAAGTTCACAACATTATGGCATGTTTCTGCATCAGTTTTTGTTAAATTTCATTATATCACCATAAGCTAGACAGTTACAAAGCCTGCTTTAACCTGACTGCCTGTATCTTTGTCATTGGACGGAGGACACGTAAGAGCAAAGCAAAGGACAGCAGTCCTTACATTACAGGCTGTGAGTGTGTGTCAGTGTCCTGAATGAACCCTTCGACTGCCTTTAAAAAAGAAGCTAAGATCAATAGATCAATCTCTGGCCTTTTGCCCTCGGTCCTGCTGAGTCTTCTTTTTCTAAGGAACATGGACATTATCTCCAAACTGATACAAGGTGGAGATAGCATCGCTTCAAGTGAAAATTGATTGACCAAAACCATCTATGATTGACCAAAACACTAGGTTTTTACATTATTGAAAGCAAATTGTTATTAGGTCCAGCAGGGTTAGGGGTGAGAGAATTTGGTCAGAGCCTGTCATTTGCTGCCAAACACTTATTTGGGTGTGCTTGAGTCTGTGCACAGAAGGCCTCAAGTCAGACTTCTCCTACTTCTCCAAATGGCCTTTGCAGAAATCAGTGTGGTTGCTTCTCCTGGTCCCTGAGAAGGCAAACTGTGAATGGAGCTGAGTTCTAGAGGGAGGTGATGGAGGTTGCTGAGTCAGCATTACTTCTACCCACAATTCTCAGCATGACGGGGAGAATCTAGATGGGTCTGTGTCTGTAAGAATAAGGCGGGTTCCATACTTTCTTGCCTGATTCTGTTATTATTTTATTTTTAAAACTTGACTTTTAAATATGTTATTGTGCAGTAAATGAAAGCATCTCTGTTCATCATTAAATGTGTTTGTTATTGTAGGAGTTTCCTGAAGGCAAGGCCTCAGAAAGCATGAGTTAAATCCATGGTCCCTACAGCAGTAGTGAATAGCTGTGAGTGCTCAGCTCCTACCTGGCATTGTACCCAAACTTGGCTGGAGCAGTTTAATGAACTATTATCAGTACTTATTCACACCTGTCATTAAAAATGTATTTGAAAAGCCTCTCAGCAAAAGTCATGTGTAAGAACAGAATGGCTTCTTTATAATGTGCATGAGTATTAATATGAGCCATTTTACTGAAGGACCCACGTGGTATAAATTATAAGTGGAAAATAACAATACTATTTCCCAACACACCCTGTTAAAATCATTTTGTCAGTTTCTGGCTGCCCTTGAAAGGAATCACAGGATAAATCCCATCGATTTTCCAGGTGTTCAAAGATGATAAAAGCCAGACTCTCGAGTCACCATAAAATTCTGATTTATTTCGGCCTAATGCCATTTGGGTGCCTTCTCCAATATCTGCCTGCCTGGGCAGAGAGATATTTCCTGCCTGACAGAGTAATAGCAATCCCGGACCATCTTTATCCCCTTGCACTGTTTATTGTCCCTGGGATTCAAGTGGAATGCCAGCTTCAGGAGAAAATGAAATTTAGCTTTCTAGGCTTTTGATCCTCGTCTGTATCTCTGACGTCCTGTAAGATATGACATCATAGGTAACTTTATGCATAGGTGTTGCAAGATGGAAAACATTCGTGTCACAGATAATAGAAAAATTTGAAGTGAGGTTTATTATTTTTACTCCCCGACCTGTTTCTTCCAGAACACAGAATCAGCAGTTTGCTTTCCTTTCTCTACCATCTCCATTCTCCTCTTCTAGCTAATCCCTGATATTCCTTACCTTGGAGTGATTCAGGGAATCTTCACCCCAGTTAGGACTCCAGTGTGCTGGCATCCATGTTTGTAAAGCTTCTCAGGAGACCTTGTAAGAAGCCCCCATGAGAGAACCACCTCCAGGTGCAGAATTTGGACTGATTAGGGGAAGGCAGGCAGTTGTCGTCTGCCGGACCGCTCAGTTGGTGTGAGCTCTAAGTCTCGGGGGTAACCAGCTGAGAAAGTCAGGAGAACAGGAACGTCGGGCGCAATGGACAGACAGGCACAGACACAAGGGAGGTCAAATGCTGCTGCTGCCGTTTACTGAAGGCAAAACTTTTCTTTTTATGTTCAACAAATGCACAGACACAAGGTTACACCAGTTATTTTTTTAGCATAGGATACATTTTTTAACATCAAAAGGAGTTTATTGTGTCTACCACATATGACCACCTCTTGCCTGCTTGCCTGCACCTGTTTTTCAGACATGTTTTTCTGACGTCTTTTTTGTTTTTACATACTTTCATATTTGCCTTAAGTAAGTTACATATTTTTTTTAATTCTGATATTCATAGAATTACTTAATAGCTTTATGCACATATAGATTAACTTAACCTACTCCTAAATAGAAACTTCTATGCAGAGTTTATTATTGTAAGATTATTAAGATTTTGTACTAGAAAGTGTTAACTTTAACAGGCCCAATTATTTTCACACAGGAGGTTTAGGGAGGCTAATCACTGCATTCCCGTCAACAGGGGGGTAGCTGGGCTTCTCGACCCATAGGTCAAGAATTCTCCCTTCCCACTAATGATGGGAAGCAAAGGCCTGAAGGCCACGGGCCTTTCCTTATCAAGGACCTGAGACCAGCTCAGGCCTTGGCAGCCAGACACTGCGCGGGCTGGCATTTTTTTACTATCTTTGTTGTATGCTATAATTGTGTATAATGAAAACTACGGTTGCCGCAGGTTTTTCTCTTTGTTCAGTTTCTTCATTACTCAGAGTTTAAGTTTTAGCATAAACAAGCGCTCTAATTGCACACCAAGCATTCTTAGGTACATCCAAAGGAATTCTAGGGAGCTTTGTTGGCGACAGTCCCTTTTTAGGGGAAGCACCGTCTGGTAACTGTCCCTTTTTGGGGGAAGTACCGAGCCATCCCTGGCCCAGTGAGCACTTTCATGCTACGCGAGCCGGTGCCCGGGAGCCGTGGCAGTCATCAAGCTGTGGTCTAGTCACAGACTGGGGAAGGCACAAAAACTGGATATTCCACCACCCCCTCCGGGGTTCCTCTCTGAGAGAGCTTTTGCTCAGTGCAGATTTGTTATTTCTGAGTTCTCCTGTGGTCAAAGTCTCTCCAGCCTTAGGGGCCAGAGCTGGCCTCCTACCCAGACTTTCTGTGAGTCACTGTTACTTTTTTGCGGGTACACTCAGAAGAGCTGATCACAAGCCCGCTCACATGGTCGCACGATTCTTCAATAAATGCTCAAGATGAGAGGCTACTACTAGAGTATCCCACAGCACAGCAGAGTCTGATAAGCTACCTGTGTCATATTTGATATGTCAAAAACCAGTAACAATTATAGACCTCATTCCAATGACCTTGAGTGCTTGCTGAGCCTCTTTATGTTCCTGGAGGAAGAAGATGCCCTTGGGCTACACTAGCATGTGACAGGACATATGGAGATATTACTGGTACCTGCTCGAGCAAATCGATGATCACTGGGAAGAAAAGTGACAAGTGATACAATCCCCAGTGCTCCCAGTTCTGTGCTCAGGGATAATTCCTGGCCATGCTTAGGGGACAGTAGATGGTGCCCAGGACGGGACTTGTGTCTGCATAGGCTCAGCAAGCACTCAAGGACTCAACAGCTTCTCTGACCATAGGTCAGCACATGCTAACCACCCATTTGTGCTCACTCATCAAGAAGAATCAGACTCACCGGGAGACTTGTTCACACCAAGACCCCACTGCCTCTCCTCATCCTCTGGGAGAGGGTTCCTTAAAGCCTGACTTCTCACAGAGATCAGCGAGACCATCCTGATGGCCACAGTGGTTTGAGTCCAGGTCTCAGGACTGACAGGTCCTCTGCAGGGTGCAGTTCGTCCAGAAAAATCCACATTTCCTGTGCAACGGCCGCTTCACACACAGCCGAGGCACAGATTCCAGGAAACCTGCATGAGATGTTAGCAGTTCCTGGAAGATCCTCTTAGCCAGCAGCTGAAGGAAAAGTATACTGAGTCCTCACTCTTTGCAGACGTTTTTTGAATATGTTTGTTTTTGGCTCAGAGCAGACCGGTTTAGCCCTTGCATTGCATCAGAACTGGCCACGTGCGAAATGACGTCACACTCAGGGCCTCACACATGTGAGGTATATGCCTCTCCTTGAGCCTTATCTCTGCCCCCATTACCACCCGGGGCTCCTCCCTGTCAGATTTAATATTCAGTGAATCCCCAAAAAACTGATTATTTTTCTGTGTCGATGTTCCCTCTTCTGGGCTTCCCTAGCACATACTAGTAGAGAACAGTGGATTACAATCACGTATGTAATATGTAGAGAAGGTAATAATGTAGTAATTCAGTAATCACTGTATCATTGTCTTCCCGTTCATCATCGATTTGCTCAAGCGGGCACCAGTAGCATCTCCATATGACCTGTCTCATGCAAGTAGAGCCCAAGGGCACCTGCTTGCTCCAGGAACATAAAGAGCCTTAAACCATTCTATCAGGTCATGGGAATGAGGTCTATAGTTGTTACTGGTATCTGGCATATTAAATATGACACGGGTAGCTTTCCAGGCTCTGCCGTGGGGGTAGCATACTCTTGTAGTCATCTCAAAATCCAGCATTTATTGATGAACTGCTGCTGCTTGCGGTCACGCGAGCCGGGCTGTGATAGGCTGGTCTGCTGGGTGGAGTTCTGATGAGGGGGATGAAAGCAAATCTCCAGAGGAGAGTTTGTCATTTTGGATAATCTTCAATATGCAGAAATAACCCAAGAAAATTCCAGGAGATATTTTGTAAATTCCAAGTGTTTTGTTTTGGGGATTTTTTTTTTCAATGAACTCTTGAGATGTATCTTTCCTACAGGGCCAAGGATCGGTTTCCTAGCATCAGACGTAAAGAGTTTCTCTGTTCCAGAGCAACACAGTTGTGAGCTTTTGCTCAGACCTTATTATCAGGCCTCACAGATTGCGGGTACAGCCTTCTACCACCTTTGTCTCTAAGAACTCAGGATGTTCTATCTCTTATAAAGCTAATCATGGCAATGGGACACGTTCCTTGTAGGTTTCCGTTTCCTTGCTAAATATATTTTTTACGTTGCCCAGGAATGCTTGAGCCTAAGACACAGGTACACCCTGCAGAGAAGAAACCAGCTTTCCCTGTTGTGGTGCGCGCAGTGCGTCTTGCTGATTTACCTCAAATTACCACAAATATTCTACCCACCCCTCTGAGAAAGCCCCACAAAGTAATGAGAATATAGTGCCCGCATGGCAGAGCCTGGCAAGCTGTCCGATGCATGTTCGATATGCCAAATCCAGTAACAAAAATGTTTATTTTCCTGACCCGAAAGAGCCCTTAATACGGCAACAGTAAGAAAGGCAAACAAGCAGTGCCTGATAAAATTTCAAGGCTGTCCTAGGCTGCCAAAACGAAGAAGGACTAAAATGACTGTCTGTACTTTCAATGCACGTACACTGGCAACGGAAGCATATATTGAGGATCTGATGCTGCAAGCAAGAAAGAATCAAATACCACATCATTGGTCTGACTGAGTCGAGGATGCGTCAGTTGCATCATGCTGTATTTGACACCGGAGAAGAATTGTTCCTTGGAACATGTGATGAAAGAGGCGTCGGGAGGCGTTGGTGTCCTTGTCAACACGAACATGACTGTCAACATTGATTCATTTGAATGCCTAACAAACCGAATAGAATGATTACACTTTGAGGAGATCTGGCCCACTGCCAGCAATTTCTATCTTCATTGTCTATGCACCAACATCCACATACAAAGAAAATGAAATTGAGAAATTCTACATGGAATTGGAGGAGTTCTATAAAAAAAGATCACACCTTCTACAAGATCATAGTTGGTGATTTTAATGCCAAGATAGGACCGAGAAGATCCACTGAAGAACTCCACATCGGGACCCATGGCCTAGAATGGAACGAACAGGGTGAGAGACTATCTGAGTTCATCATGTCCACCAGACTATTCATGGGAACTCACAGTTTCAGAAGGCTGAAGTGAAACGTTTGACATGGGAATCTCCTGGCGGACAGTTCCACAATGAAATTGACCACATCATCTTCAATCGACGGTTTTGTCTGACCGATGTTGCTGTCGTCCCCAAATTCCGGATAGGATCAGACCACCAACTCCTTCGTGCAAAATTCTACTTCCCGCAATGGGGAGAAAAGGCTGCAAAGTTTAAGAAGAGAACTCCCAGAACGACCACCAACTGGGAACTCTTTGGCACCATTGCGGCAACATGGGAAGATACCATCATTGATGACATCAATGAAGAATACAACCGACTGGTTCAGCACCTCCATGATTGTGCGAAGAATGCCGAGAGAGAGAAAGACACAAAAGGACGGCTTGTCTTCAGAAACTCTTGAGCTCATTCGCCAACGTGGCAAGGCGCGAGCCTCAGGAGACCAAATGCTAACGTCCAAGCTTGCTAAACAGTGCAGAGAAGCGATAAAAAGCAGACCTCAAACACAGAAGAGCAGAAATACTGGAAGATGCAGCAGAAGCCGGGAAAAGTATTCGCACTGCCCGCCTGTCCTTCGCCAACTATAAGACCAAGATGACTGCCCTCCGACGCCCTGATGGATCTATCACATCTTCCAGAAAGGCAATGGAGAAGATTATCCAGGAATTCTACTCAAATCTCTTTGATAGCCACATCCACCGGCCCACATACCAAATTCCACAGGATGGATATGTCATTCCCAACATTCTCCCTTCTGAAATCCGACATGCCATCTCGTCGGTAAAGAAGGAAACAGCACCAGGCCCAGACAAAGTCAGACCCGAACATCTGAAGAATCTGCCATCGGAACTCATCAATACACTAGCTCAGCTTTTCACATGCTACCTGTCCGAATGCAAGGTGCCCTCCCAATGGAAAACCAGCAGGACAGTTCTACTGTTCAAGAAGGGAGACATTCATGACATCGGCAACTATCGACCCATCTGCCTGTAGTCTGTCATCTACAAGCTGTTTACACGAGTCATCCTGAACAGGATTAGCAGAACACTAGATGAAGGTCAACCATGCGAGCAAGCAGGTTTCCGGAAAGGATTCAGCACAATCGACCATATCCATACAGTAACCAAGCTCATTGAGGTTTGTAGGGAGTACAAGATGCCACTCTGTCTCACGTTCATTGATTTACAGAAAGCCTTTGATTCTGTGGGGACTGAAGCAGTCATCGAAGCCCTAGTCAAACAGGGTGTTCAAACCCAATACATCAAGATCCTTCGTGAGCTGTATTACGGATTCACCACCAGGATCTCATCATTCTACAAAGAAGTGGATCATTGATGTCAAAGAGGGGTTCAACAGGGTGATACCATCTCACCAAAACTCTTCAGTGCCACCCTCCGAGAACATCATGAGACAATTAGAATGGGAAGGAATGGGAGTGAAGATAGATGGTGGGCAACTACACCACCTCCGCTTCGCTGATGACATCGTTCTAATAACACCAAACATTAGCCAAGCGACACAAATGCTGGCTGACTTTGACTGACAATGTGGAAAGGTAGGTCTACAGCTGAATCTGAAGAAAACTATGTTCATGAGAAATGAACTAGTTCCAGAGGCCCCATTCACTCTCAATGGAACAAACATCTCTGAATGCAGCAGTTTTGTGTACCTAGGTCGAGAAGTCAACATGATGAACGACCTAAAACCTGAGCTGCGCAGGAGGAAGAGAGTGGCATGGAATGCCTTCAAAGGCATCGAAGAAATAGCTAAAAGGACAAAGAACCTCCGGCTCCGGGCACATCTCTTCGACTCCACCGTTATCCCTGCATTAACATACGCCTCAGAGACCTGGGCCCTACGAAAGCAGGATGAGAATGCTATTCGGGTCTCCCAGAGAGGCATCGAAAGAGCTATGCTTGGAATATGACGTCTCACTCAAGTGAGAGAAGGAATCCGGAGTTCTGACCTCCGTCGCTATTCCAGAATCAGGGACGCTGTCTCATTTGCCAGGGCATCGAAAATCAGATGGGCTGGACATGTAATGCGATTTGGAGACAACCGCTGGACTAGAGCCGTTACCGACTGGATCCCACGGGATGTCAAAAGATCACGTGGCCGCCCACCTACAAGATGGTCACACTTCCTTGTTATGACCCTGAAGGAACGGTTTGAGGCTCTTCATATTCCTGAATCAACCAGATGCCATTGGGCTACATTAGCACGTGATAGGGTCCAATGGAAATGTTACTGGCGCCAGCTCTAGCAAATCGATGAATAACGGGATTCAAGTGATCAAGTGACGTTGCCCAGAGAGTGAGATGTACTACTTTCCCTTGCTAGCTCCTCTGCTTGTACTTTTATGTTTGTTTTGAATCACATTCTACTGTGCTCAGGAATCATTGTGGGTGGTTCTCAGGGGACCATATATGACATCAAACCTGGTCAACTTTACAGGAAGCAAATGCCTTCCCACTGTACTTTCTTACTGTTATTCTTCAAACTTTTATAAAATTTAAGTTTCACATAGTACTATACTTCAGAATTACAAACTAGTTTTCCAAAAATAAGGGGTTCTTCTTGTAGATAGAGAATACTTGTGGGTTTAAGATGGATATTGACTAATTTTAAAAATGAGATTGTGGGCGATTTTTTATAAAAATTATTTACCTTAAAGTATGAGTATACAACTTCAGATTATAAACTCAAATTACATCCGGGGCTGGAGACAGAGTAGTGTGGCATTTGCCTTGCATGTGGCGGCGAGGAGTCAATTCCTAGCACCACATATGGTACTTCAAGCCTGACTAGGGCTGATTTCTGAGCACAGAGTCAGAAGCAACCATTGAGCACTAATGGGTGTGGCCCTAAAACCCCACAACAAAAAAAAGTGCTTTTTTACTGTTCACTCCTTATTTTGCTTTGTGATTACTTATAGTTCTGATGAGAATAATGAAGAAGCAGGTGAAACTATCCAGAAAAAATTAGAGAAGATTGAATAGAGAATCTTGTTTTTGTAATCTCAAATGGCTAAGTATCATGAAGTAGGAATTATTTCCAGAAAACTTAATAAAATAAATTGAGTGAAGCGATATATAGGATAGAAAAGAGACTGAACTAAAGGGTTATGCAGTAGGTTTCTGGGGGCTACAGTGATCTATGTATTTCAAAGGTGTTGATTATGTGGACACAGATATGTGGAAAACTTACTGAACTCTATCTTGGTGAATGTCACATGTATTACTATATTAATAAAAATTAGCTTAATAAAAATATGTTGCTATAATTATGTGTCTGCTGAAATTTCTTTATACAGCAATGTAAAATAATATATTTTTCAAAACCTTTTTCATAGAAAAATGAGTCAAGATATAATCTGTCTAACTTAAAAAGACTTTGAAAAACAAACTGTTTAATGGGTTTATGTTCTGAAGAACAATCGGAATAGGCCCTTCTTCGTGGTGTTACTAAAATTTTCTTTGGGACTAAAAGTCATTCTTGAGAGTCCATCTATATCTGCTATAATATATGACAATTCTGTTTTCTTTGCCTTACTTTAGAAACTATTTCATGCAAAGAGTTTCCACAGAAACCATGACACCAACATAATAAATAATCCTAAAGACTATTTCCAAGGAGAAAAGTTTTTATTTTACTCATTTTTCATTAGTCAGATGTACTTACTATATTAGTGAATGCAAGAATATGTTTGGAGGAAAGCGTGTGAGGCTTTGCTCCTACAACTCTTTGATAGTGAACTCACTAACCCAACTTTTCATCTACCCTAAGATCCACCATAAAGAGGTAATATATCTTTAACCCTCAATGTATCAGAAGAATAATATAGCAGTACCTTTTGAAAGATTCAGAAAAGAATAACTGGCCTACAGTAACTTACATATGATTTAAAATATGCCAAATAGAGAGATTGGCACACACAAATTCCTTGAAACCAGTCATTCTGAACATGTCAGGTCCATTACATTGTTCTTTTGAACACTTTGAACTTTTCCCTTCTCTTTTTTTCTTCAGAAAAATACTACCTTCATCTCTAGGAGTAATTCCTGAGCAGAGAGCCAAAATAACCCCTGAGCCAGGGGTGGCTCAGAATTTCCTTACCCCACATCCAATAAAAGAAGAAAAGTAGTGTATGGATCCCTTTTAAAACTCTGATAGCAATGATAAATCAAAAAAAAAAAGAAATAAAAATTTAAAAATATAAAAATTTCTGACTCCTCACATAATAGATGCATCTTCTGTCCATTATGAGCTTTACAGATGTTGAACACTATAAACGTGTCTTCTTTCTGTAGTTTCTGGCAAAATTAACATAATGAGTTTAAGATTTATTCATGTTCAGTGTACTAACAGTTCATTCCATTACGATACTGTTATTGTACTATAATTTGTTATTAATGGAATTACATAGATAATGAAGAATAAAGATGTGTGCATATAATAGGGTAAGTGCTAAATACTATTATTTCCTGTAATCAATTAATCGGCTAATTTTTTGCTTTCATTTTCTGAGTTTTCTGTGAGAGCATGCTGGGTACCCTTCAGTGCTGCCTGGGCTCAAAATGACATCTGCTGAGAGTCAGGAAAATGCCTAAATATTTCTGCTGTCTCTTAAGCCTTAGATCTATTACAGAGCTCATCCTGCAAGGGTAAGTTTATGCTCTGTCTATCTACTCCAGTAAACATTTGAGTATTGAAAATACATTTCTGTGTATGAGCCTTTGCACATGGAGGTTTTGTTTCCTCTTACTGTTGGGTAAATTTTTAGGAGAGGACTCACCAGATCACACCCTATATATGTATTACGCATATCAATATATCCCAAACCGTTTCAAACAAGCTATATATTACGCATATCAATATATCGCAGGCAGTTTCCAACATGCTATGTATTAGGCATGTCAGTAAATTTCAAACTGTTTCCAACAATCTACATAGGTATTAGGTATGTCAATGCATCTCAAACTGTTGCCAGCATCCTATGTAGGTATTAAGTATGTTAATACATATCAAACTGTTTCCAACATGCTATGCATATATTAGGCATGTCAATACATCTAAAACTCTTTCCAACATGCTCTGTATGTATTAAGCATGTAAATACATCTCAAATAGTTTGCAGACTGAGGCATCATTTTTAGAGTTCTGTCCCCAGAGCGAGGTTGCCAGCCCTCTGAATTTTCAATGGCATTTGGTACGGTCACTTTGTTTTCATGAGCAATCTAGAGTCAATGACCAGTGACTAATTATGTTTTGATGTGCTCATTTGGCATCCAACCAGCCTCTTTGATGGAGTGCTCAAATACTCTAGGCATTTTGTGCTGGTTCTTCATTATTGAATATTTTCAGAGAAATATATCTTACCCAGGCCTCTCTTGAGAGTTCCCCCAAGCACTGAGAGTATGAACCAAAGCAGAAGCATCAAAAAGTTGCACATTCCAGGGTTCCATAGACATCCCACACTTGTGTTTCCTGTTACTGTGGCACTTTTGCTGTGTCTGATAGACCATTGTTCCTAATGAATTATTAACAGAAGTGAATCCTTTATTTGGACTTCATTAGTTTTTTGTCCTAATGCCCTTTTTCTTCTTGTCTGTGAGACTCTCACTTGACTTGTTTTTGATGCTCTTGACAGTTTTGAAGAATGCAGATGGGATTTTCTGTCCTGTGTTTGGAATCATACTTACGTATTTCTGATGGTTAGATGCAGTTATATATCTGGGAAGGAAGACCACAGGATAAAGACCTTTCTTATATCATGTCAGGCGGAATAGCAAGAGTCAAGATTCTTCTTTAATGTCTGTGTCTTTTAAATAAGATAAGGCAGAAATAGGGCTACTCTTTCACCATACTGTTGCTATATTTACAAATATAGAATGAAAATTTCATTTCTAGTTTCTCACTTCTTGTGAGTTTATGTTTTGAGTCTTAAGTCAAGGGAGCAAGTCTTTTATGTTGTTGTTGGGGGAAATTTGAGATGGCTTATTTTTAAAATAGTTTTTGTGAGTTCCAGAAGATGGGCTTATTTTTAAGAGAATCTATGAAAATATGTTTTCAAAAGAAATTTGCACAAATGGATGTCTTTAAGTACTTCAGTAATAGAGACAAAAAAACTCACAGTTTTAGCTTTTGCTACTTAGGAGTGTCAGTTCTCAAAAATATTTTATAACAAATAACACTTCTAAGAGCTTTTTCCAAAAATATGTCTTTTTTTAATATATTTAGATCTTAGAATATAGCATAAAAGCTTTAAAAGGACAATAAAAAACATTTGGTGATATTTAGGGACTTTCTATTTTTAGTGTCAGTATCTCAGAGATAGTTTAGTTTCATTGATTTTATTTTATTGTCCTTATCATTTCAACTTAAAAATACTAAAGCACACATTCACACTTATGTATTCATCAACTGCCATGGCCTCTGTGGTGATATGAAACATAATTTAAAAGATTCTCATTTGTTTGCACTGCAACCTTTCTTGTTATTTTTGTTTGTGCACCACACCCAGTGATGCTTAAGGCTTGCTCCTGGCTCTGCATTCAGGGATCACTCCTGGTGATACACAGGGAACAATCTGAGAAGCCGGGATTGACTCTGAGTCTGCCATGTTCAAAGCCGTCACCCTACCCACTTTCCTATCACTCCACTCCCTGAGCTTTAAAAACTTTGAACACTTGATCACTTGTATCCTGTTATTCATCGATTTGCTCGAGCGGGGAGCCAGTAACATTTCCATTGGACCCTATCATGTGCCAATGTAGCCCAATGGCATCTGGTTGATTCAGGAATATGAAGAGCCTCAAACCGTTCCTTCAGGGTCTTGACAAAGAAGTCTGACCATCTTGTAGGTGGGCAGCCACGTGATCTTTTGACATCCAGGGAGATCCAGTTGGCAACGACTCTAGTCCAACGGTTGTCTCCAAATCGCATTACATGTCCAGCCCATCTGATTATCGATGCCTTGGCAGACGAGACAGCGTCCCTGATTCTGGAATAGTGACGGAGGTCGAAGCTCCGATTCCTTCTCTCACTTGAGTGAGGCGTGATATTCCAAGCATAGCTCTTTCCTCTCTGGGAGACCTGAATAGCATTCTCATCCTGCTTTCGTAGGGCCCAGGTCTCTGAGACGTATGTTAATGCAGGAGAACAGTGGAGTCGAAAGGATGTGCCCGAAGCCAGAGGTTCTTATTTCTTTGATGCCTTTTGAAGGCATTCCATGCCACTCTGTTCCTCCTGCACAACTCAGGTTTTAGGTCGTTCATCATGTTGACTTCTTGGCCTAGGTACACATAACCGCTGCATTCAGAGATGTCTGTTCTATTCAGAGTGAATGGGGCCTCTGGAACTAGTTCATTTTTCATGAGCATTGTTTTGTTTAGATTCAGCTGTAGACCTATCTTTCCAGTAACAAAAAAATTTAAAAAAGTTTTAAAAAATTGTAAAAGACAAAATAGTGGCTTGGAGAAAAAAATAATCAAAGTAATCTGCACCAGGACAGCATGTTGTCCAGTTCTTTTGCAGTCATACTCACTCAACTCTTTAGGATTTACCTGAGGAATCAAAGGAACTCACTAATACACTTGACTTTTTATAGCCTAAGAATTTACAGTTAATTAACTATCTTTAAAAAATCACTCTTAGTGCAATGTAATCACTGGAAAGTGCTATTTCCAATGTCTGCATGTACCATGAGGGGGTATTTAAGTTCTGCAACAAGCAATGGAGCATTCCCTGCTGTTTAAAGAACTCTTGCTTTTAAATAGATATAAGTCAGTGAGGTGAGTTTACCAGAGCGTTTTCATGATGTTAAATAACTCATTGAAATAGCAACAATATAAGTAACCATGAAATTAATATAGAAAATGCAATTCAAAATCTTCCCAATTTAAATGCATAGTCACTCACATGTAATAGAAAGGAGGCAATATGTGTGTGTGTGTGTGTGTGTGTTGTTTTGTTAATGTTGTTAGTCCCACCTGACTGTGCTCAGGGTGTATTCCTGGCTCTATGCTCAGGAAATTCTTCAGCTGGTACTTGGAGAACCATGCCTGGGTCCAACTAGTCAAATAGAACAATTGTTAGCTGTCTGCAAGACAGGTGGCTTCAACCCTGTACTCTTTTTTTTCATCTCTATTGGAGATATTTTGAAATTCAAATTTCTGTTGCTAGTTTTTATTTGAAATTATCTTCTGAACTGATAGAACTAAGTTTATGCTTTACTGTAAACTTCCTCTTGCCTTAGTTTTGTGATGTTTTCTTGATTGCCCTCAATCATGCCACTTTAAAACTTTGTTTTTGCAGTCACCTTACTGTAGACTTCATTGAGTGAGAAATGAATATTTTATTTCACCTTCTCCATCTAAGCTCTTTTCTACAGCATCCGAGCTGACTAAGAAAACTTATAGCACTAAAACTTCTAAGAACAATTAATTTCATGGCACTGAGTATAGTATCCACAATTGAGTTGTTAAGGGAAGAAATATAAATCAGATATGGCAAAATGTGATTTTAAAACCACCTAGAGCAGAAAATTATGTTTTTGTAATAATAGAACAATCCTACTTTACTGTCACAAAATAGCAACTTTTCTATGGCTTTCAAATATTTTTGACTGCCTTTTTATCGTTTTTCAAAAAAATCCCACCTAAATTATGCAAAACTTGTTTTCTCTATTTTGGGAGGGTTATTTATTTTGTTTGGATCACACCCAGCAATTCTGGGCTTGCTCCTGGATCTATGCTGAGGAATTATTTCTGGTGGGGCTCAGAAGACCATATGGGATTTGGAGACCGAACTCTGCAAACTGTGTGCAAGGCAAATGCCCTGCACTCTGTACAATCTCTCCAGACTCTGTTTTCTTATACATGTCATTGTTTTTATAGCATGAGTTGTTTCCCAAAACAGATTAAATTACAATCTCACTTACTCCATACATTACAGTAACATGGTTTAAGACAAACATTCATTACTTATTTTAATGAATTCTTATAAGAGGAATAGAAAGATAAATTTCAAATATATAAAACCCTCTAAAGAAAGTTTAGTCTTATAGTTTTAAAATAGCAAAACTCATTCATTCATTCATTTTCACCACTTCCCTGCCAACACATATTGCCCATTATTTTTTTGCATATGCCATTCTCACTACTGTGAAATGATTCTGTGTTGTCCCGCTTAATTTAGTCTCAAGAATTAATTTATCCAAATATATTTAGTCATGGATACATTAATAAGACCTACTAAAATTCAAAAAACAAACTGGTCCATGTATTTATTAATCATGACATGAAATCATAGAAAAACATGGAAGAAGATCCATGGTAATTTCCATAAGATTTCACAACAAAGATTATTAAAATTATTCAAGTTATTTCTTAATGCTTGCTGTGTATTAATCATTGCTTCTTTTTTATTACTTTGACTCTAGTCCAAAATAAATTAACCATTGTGAGAAGGGTATTTTCTTTTTTTTTTTAATATTTTATTACACCGCCATGTGACATACAACTACAAAGATGTTCATGTTTGAGTTCCGTCATACAAGTGTTCCAGCACCCATCCCTCCACCAGTGCCCATCTCCCACCACCAATGTCCCCACTTCCCTCCCCCTCCCCAGCCTGCCTCTATGGCAAGCTCTTTATCTCTTCTCTCTCTCTCTCTTTCTCTCTTCTCTTACACATTGTGGATTGCAATACATATATTTAGAGGTTATCATGTATATCTTTTTCCTATATTCAATGCTCAGTTCTAGGCTGGCATTATCACTTTTGACAAATATTAGCACACTGTTCCTTCTCTCTGTCTTACCTAACCACTGATTCCCACATGTTTGTGGTAGATTCCACCTTCTTTTTTAATTGAAAGATGCTCATGTAGAGCTTTGGTTCCACAGTGTTCCAACACGCACCCTCCGCCCAAAACCATCTCCCATCACCAATGTCCCCACCTCCCTCCCCCCCTCACCTCAACCACCTGGCGGGTTCCGTATGTCATTTCCTTCCTCCCTACATCTCCCTCCCAAAAACTTCCCTGCTCTTCGTGGGAATGCAGTGCACCAAAAGACATCACTGTTTCCCCTATTTTAGTGGACCACCGCGGCCGCTTAAGGCCGCGACCTGGGCTCAAACTGGCTTTGCTCTGTTGATCTGGTCATGAGGCAATTTTGCAGTGTCCGAAAGCAAAAATGGTGGCTAGTGTGATGGCGAGTCTCATCCGGCTGCTTCGGGACCCCCCAGAGGCGACAGGCCACTCCCAAAACCCCATCTGTCCTTCTTGAGGTTCCATGGTCAGCTAGGCCCGCGCGAGCCGGAGTGCCTCCCCCAGGCGTCCGTGAGGCCCTGTCTGCTGGCCCTCGTGCAGCTCCTGGCAGGACCACCAGGCCCGACAAGATTGAGGGGGAAGGTGAGAAGGTATTTCAACTTTACTGATAAACCAATATCTTTCAAAGTTTTGTGTGTAAGTGCTATGCAATGATAAGCATTTAATACAACATGGCAAGATATTTCTCCTTTGCTTTTCAGAGTGAGAATTAAATGATGAAATCGAAAATTGAATTTTAATAGAGCAATTGTAAGCAAAGACAATTTGGCAATTTTCACCAGATGTTTGAGTTTATGCTATAATTTATTGCAAAATAAGCATTCATAAAATATTTACCATGCAATTAGTATAAAAAACAATGCCTCTTATTTACTCTCTGATTTAAATTATCAACACAAATGTATTTGGAATACTTTTTTTAAATAATCAGCAGTATTCTTTGCTGAAGAAAATATTTTATAAGGCAATTTATAAATATGTATTCAAATGTTTGAATTATTTTAGTTTATTGGGTAGTAAGGAAATAAGTTCTCAAATATGTAAATACTGTATGAGAAGAATGGGGTGTTGTCATATTAATATCGATGCAGTGTTATAGTTTCTTCATTTAAATTCTAAATATTTCCAATGATTATATTAATATCAGAATATGAGATTTTTTGCATAACATTGTTTAAAATTTATGCATGATGATAAACATATCCTATGCTAGCATTAAAGATTAAGTATTCCAAAGTACAAAGGACATAGTTACGTTATTTTTAGGAAAATTGTCATGTTTTGGTTACGGAGTCACTAAATTTTTTCATATATGTGATCTGGCTTCAAACATTCTAATGTTTGTATTTTTTCCTGTAGTTAAAAAATATATATATAACTTATTTATATAAAAATTTACGTTTTTATGTTTATATTTGCTTAAATTAATCAATCTCGAAATTTTCACTGTTCCACAGATATGGTATAAACAGACTAAAACCAAAACAGTATATTAAATATTTTTGGCATTATATTGTTAGCTTGCTCTATTAGTCCTATGTCAATAAAAATAAAGTTGTTGTGTACAAGTTATTTATTAAAACAGATATTTAAGATCCTAATGACTTTTTATGTGTACTAATTTTGATTGAATTAATTCAGCCTTAATATTCTTATATTAAGACATGGGGCAGAGCGCTACTGCCTCTCACTGTGCTTAGCCGCTCATGAGGTGCCGGGAGGGATGGCAGATTCTAGCCCTGGCCCTCCACCCAGGAGAGCCTCACAACAAGCCAGACGACCCCACTCCATGAGGACCTCATTTTCCACATCTGGACTTCCCCCTCGTCAGAACTCCACCCAGCAGACCAGCCTATCACGGCCCCGCTTAGCGGCCCTGCGCTACGCACGGTTCATCAAAAATGCTGGATTTTGAGATGACTACAAAGTATGCTACCTGCAGGCAGAGCCTGGCAAGTTACCCGTGTCATATTTGATATGCCAGATACCAGTAACAATTATAGACCTCATTCCCATGACCTGATGGAGATGGTTTGAGGCTCTTTGTTCCTGGAGCAAGCAGGTGCCCTTGGGCTCACTTGCATGAGACAGGTCATATGGAGATGTTACTGGTGCTCGCTTGGCCGGGAAGACAGGATCATATCTTATAACTCTGTAATGGTAATTCCAGCATGGTGAGATCATCCATGTCCCACTCGTGCCTCAGTGAGGAAGGACTGTGAGAGGAGAAAGCAAGCCTCCATTTGCTATAAGAAACATATTTCCGTCATGTGAATGCAGGAAATTGTTTAAATGAGTCACAGAAGTCCACTGCTTTTTGATGGATTGTTAAATTTTCTTTCATTTGCACTATCCTACTGTTTTCAATTCACTTGACACAATATGAGAAATAATAACAAATTTCAGGAAGAGATTGGAGTTTTCTATTTTCATTGGTGGGAAATCCACTAATGAGGGCAGTATCACAGTATTAGTAAAAGTATTGATTTCCACGGGGTCCCACCAGGTTCAGTTAGAGCCGAAGAAACAGAGCTAAGGTCTAGAGTAACATTTGTTGTCATACACAAGAAGGTTGGATAGGATTAAGTTAACTAGTGACCAGAGAGTCAGCTACCATTGAGGACTAAAATGGGCAACTGTCTGTCATGTGGTTTGGAGCTAGAAGAGGCTACATTTTCAAGACTTTTATTATTTGTTAAAATTAAATCTCTCGTAAGATGCGGTAAGATCGAGCCAGGGATGCTGTCTGTTTGCCAAGGTGTCAAAAAAACAAATTAGCTGGAATGTAATGGGATTTGTAGATGACCACTGGACTAGAGCCATTACTGACTGGATCTCACAGGACATCAAAAGATCAACGTTACGCCACTACAAGATTGTCAGACTTCTTTGTCAAGACCTAGAAACGGTTTGGGGGTCTTTGTATTCCTGGAGCAAGCAGATGGCATTGGGCTATGTTGGCACGTGACAGGGTCAAATGGAAAGCATTACTGGCGCCCGCTTGAGTAAATTAATGAACAACGGATATCAAGTAATCAAGTAATCAAGATGTGGTTTACAAATTCTCTTGATTTTGTTTCAATAATAGCATGTTCCAAAAATCTGTCCTTTCACCAGAGTGTAAATTCCGATCACCATGTCCCTAGTTTCCTCCCCACATTCCCTTCTGTCTACCATTGTCCGTCCTGGAGTCTATATCGACTGCAGGCACATTCTTCTTTTCTCTGTCTCTGTCTCTGTCTGTCTCTCTCTCTCTATTCTCTCTTTCCTTCTGCAATAGAGATCCTGAGTTCTTGTACACCCTTTACCTCCCTCCAGGACTCAGTTCCTATCCATAGTGATCATTTCCAGCTATCATTGACATACTGGTCCCTTCATATAAGCCCTTTCCAAAATACATGGGATGGTTCTTGCCTCCATAGGGTGGCTGGTATAGCCATATAGTGAGGAAAAGAATAAATGTCTTTGTGGGAGACAGAGAAAGCTTTAACTGAAGAGTAGAAGTTATCTATTAATAAGATGTCATACTCCTTTAATAGTAGTCCAAACGCTTTCAGTTAGATGATTTTTTAGAAAAATAGTCTTTGGAAATGAAAACTTAAAGCAATGAGCATGTTCCAGATGTGTTGGTTTCTGCAGAATTACTTTATTGTTATTACTTGTTCCAAGCAGAAGCAAGTCAAGCTTAGCTTGCAGCACAGTTTCATAAGATGCCCACTCAGGGCAGGAGCTAGAGCACAGCAGGGGGGTATTTGCCTTGCATGAGGCCAACCCTCGGTTTCTATCCCCAGCATCCACTATGGTCCCCCGAAAGCACCAGGAGTAATTCTGAGTGAAGAGAGGTGTAGTAATCCTTGAGCATTGCCAGTGAACCAGAAAGTGTTACATAAATAAAAATAACATGCCCACACAATTTTAGAGTTATAGCGACCACTGTATTCAGGCAGCTTTGCTGGACTCACAGCTAGGTTTCTTGCACTAGGAGACCCAACAAATATTGTATCAGGGTTCCATCTGTAGCTGATTGCTAAAGACAGGACCATCACCTGCAGAATTTTGTTTAACAAAAGTGCAAACAGAGCACCATACACACCAGAAAGTAGCTAGAGATCCACCCGCCTTACACTGTGAAGACTGTGACTTATTCAATTATAGAAATTAGCCTTTTCTTCATTTTTTCGACATTACAGGTAGGAATACTAGGTTTTAGAAACAGAATCACTTCATTTTCTTGACAGCATTCAATATACACAAAAGGCCTGTTCCTAGAACTCTCCCCCAAATTACCACAATTACTCATATCCTATAATGAGCACTAATACCCTCTTATTATGATAGTCAGTATTCTCCGTGTAATGAGTTATAAATCCAGGTTGCTTTCATTTCCAGGTGTGTATGGACACCTTGAGTGGAGGAACATCACTGATCCAACTGAACTTTAAACAGTTATGCCATTCTGTTACTATACACGGTATACTCCTAGATGTTTTATTAATCTCTAGCCCCATCCCCAAATGCCAGT
>JAJIBD010003235.1:0-21598 GCA_021461705.1 Cryptotis parvus | reverse complement strand
AAGCCTGTTGGCCCATTTGGGGCATTCGTGGATAATTGAACTTTGATATCTCCCCAGTAACTAACCAATGATTTAAAAAATTAGTCTCTGGGTAAATTTATGTCTCAACAACCCTATAAGCCTTGGTTTCACAGGGGGGGACCATTGTTCATTGACCAGTTTTACGCATGCCCCTGAGAGTAAGTGGAAAGTTCCACAGGCAGGTTTGATTGGCTCAAGTAACACAAAAAAGATAAAGCTCCCAACTTGTTTATAAGTTTTTGTATTTCTTTACCCTTCAGAAATATTTTGGGAAAACAGTAAAATGCAGTGTTCTTCCGAATAAGTAGTCTTGGTCTTTTCAAAGCCAGAATATCTATTAGAGGAGAAGAGTTTGAAGGGAAGCTTCTTACCACACCCTCTCTCAGCTGATGCCAACACAGAAATTCTTTCTCTAAGAAATGTGTGACAAAGCAGGTACATTCCCTCCCTTAGGTCAGCTGAAACAGGCATCCTGTCAGAGACCACAAACACTATCAAACACAGTGATATGCTAAATATACTTCATATGCCATGATAATCATGCCTGTGTTATGACCACTTCTACTGTGAAATACATTTCCCTGGAGGACTCTAAATTGATTAGCCATAACCTGTGTTCCAGGCGGAACTTGGAATATTGCATCATGGTTGGGGTTAGAGGTGATATTTTTAAAGCCAAGTGTCAAAAAGAATTGAATTTATATTGCGTTAAACAAAACAGAAATCTAGCAGACACAGATTAGCAGAGTAATTTAATTCTGTAAGGGTTTTCTTACTTTCTTATGTCATATGTTTCAGGCATTAGCTCAGGGCATAGAATTCACAATCTCTGTCTTATTTAATTCACTGTCCATCATATTGCTTGGTGCCAAAACTTTCAAGGCATGAGGATAAAAACTTAAATTGGGAGACCAATTCCAAAAAATTACTGAGATTAGCCTTTCCAAAATGTAATTTAAAATAGGAGTGTCCCGTAGTCACTTATATATTAATAATATTGAAAATGCATTATCACCAAGTATATTTCAGTGATTTGTGAAAGTGAACTAGGAGGCCTGGTTGACCCTGGGGTGATTATATGACCCTGAATGAGGATAGGCAGTTCCTTCAATCTTAGTCCTTGCCATTTCCCCTATGACTTCATCCAACCACCATAGAGAAGAATAAATCCCAAATAGCATATTTTGGTTGTATATTTACTTATATTTATACATTGTCACAAGTTATAATCACATCAGGAAATATCAAGGTAATGTAAGAGAAAGTGATCAGATGAAATTAAAAGGAGAGTATTTAGGTCTGATAGAAATCTACCAGAGTTGAGTCATGATAGTAAAATATAAGCGCCTCTTAAAATAACATGTTCGTGAATCCTGATAAAATGTGCACCACTCAAAGGAGCTAAGTAATAGTATGTTTTGCATCCTAAGATTATCTATTATCTAATAGATAATTTCTAATAGAACTTAGGATGCAAAATAGTAAGAGTTTTGTGGTAACTTGTAGGCCCACCTACAAGATGGTCAGACTTCCTTGTCAAGACCCTGAAGGAACAATTTGAGGGTCTTCATATTCCTGAATCAACCAGCTGCCATTGGGCTACATGGGCACGTGATAGGGTCCAATGGAAATGTTACTGGCGCCCGCTTGAGCAAATCCATGAATAACGGGATTCAAGTGATCAAGTGAAGTGATTTGTGGTAACTTAGGATCAAAACAGTAAGAGTTTTGTGGTAACTGCTTAAGCAAAATGAGGACTAGCTCTTGAAAATGGTGATAATTAGAGAGGATATTCAGGGTTCCAGCTCCTTCTCTCCCAATGTCAACAAAACCAATTGAGTCAATAGGTCAAAGAGAAAGAACAAGTAGAATAAAGCCCTGTCATAGGAAAAAGAAAAACAGATTGTGAAAGAAAGCTGCTTTCTTCCCTCTAGACCTCAAGAAAACTCTGGAGTGTGTTCAAGGAAATATCTTCCATGGTCTGTTCCAACAATTGCTAAGACCTAGCTAAACCAAATTTGGAGATTTAATAAATGATTTGGGAAAATGTAAAAAATGCTGTATGAATTATTCAAATCCCCCTCTGAAGATAAGTGTCCCAATAACTCTATCTGAAAGGAGACATGTTACTGGAATTTGGTAGAACAACAGTCAGGAAAGAATCTGGAGACCACTTGGTCCTATCTCACTCTGTGACTGATAGAAAACTTGAGATCTGAATGAGTCATGTCCTTTTCACAGGACACATAATATCTCGATAATAGGCTAGAGCTAGAATTCAAGTACTTTGATTCCTAATCTAATCCTAGTTCCTTCTACCACACATGTTTTCTTTGTCAAAACAAATCTATAACAGCAGAATACTCCATTTCAATTAGACAGGGTAGCAAAAGATAGCTAATAAAAAGAAAGAAATTTTCCTGAGCTGAGCTAAAGTTCTGGAAGCCAATGAAATTGTTAATGTGAAAGTGGATTCTCCTGTGCTAGTGGGTTCTTGAGGATTGTATGAAAGAATTACATGCAAAACTCAGAAAGTTGAGTAAGTCAGTTTAATATACAGAGGTTTCCACGTCCCTTCTCAACTGTCTAGCGTCTCTGTTTCCCATGAACGAATTCCTGGTTCTGTCCCACGCAGTCTGCTCACATCCCACGAATGATCGCCAGGTCCTATTCCTGTGCTGCTCTCTCAGTGCCTGCTGCTGGGTCTACCAACTGTACCCCAGCGGTCCTTGTTGTCCTGTCCCAGCTTTTCTTAGTTTCCAATCCCTACCCTTTCCACATGGGTGAGACTCCTGTGCTCAGTACCTTGCCTTGTACCTGGGCATTTGTGCCCCTTCTGAACCTTAGTTATCCTGAGCTTCCAAGTCCTACCGTAACCTGGGCCTCTGAGCATGGCCCTTCCTGTAGCCACCCCTTACCTGGCCTTCCGTGGCCTATCCTTACTGGGTCCTGTACCTGGGTATACCACCCTACCTGATCCAATGAAACAGGGAGGGAGGCGGGTGGGAGCAGCTGGCCAGTGAGAGGACCAGCTTTTCTCTCCTCTTATCTCCTCTCTCTTCTCCTTCCTTGTCTCTCCTTCTCCTCTCTTTTCTCTCCTTCTCCTCTCTGTCTCTCCTTACTTGGGAGGGCCCTGGGGGGTTGTGCCTGGGTTGCCTTTTATTTGTTGCCAAATCCCACCCCCAGGTTTCCCTTCTACATTTTGATTGGCTACTTATTCCATGGGTGTGACTAGCTACCTGAGACCTGGTGATTTCCTCCTTCGATCCCGCTATATCAAAATCTGCTCTTGAGGAGAATCAAGCAAACTGCTCCAGGCCAAGGCCCAAGGGATCTATAATTGATGTCATTCTATTAGAAATCCAGAGACTCAAAGACACGGGGTAGAGCTGCTACTAGCTCTCCCTGTGCCCAGCTGATCATGAAGTGCCCAGGAGGGAAGATTCTATCCCTGGCCTGCCAACTCAGCAGAGCCTCGCAAGAAGCCAGAGGAACCCCACACTATGAGGGCCACCATTTTTAACCTCCGGATTCCACAGCTCGTCAGAGCTCCACCCAGCAGAAAAGCTGATCTTTCCCCCATCTCACATTTCATCAATACATGCACAAGATGAGAGGCTACTACAGGAGTATCCCCCTCATGGCAGAGCCTGACAAGCTATCAGGGTTGTATTTGATATATGCTAAACACCAGTAACAATTATAGACCTCATTCCCGTGACCTGAAGGAATGGTTTGAGGCTCTTCATGTTCCTGGAGTGAGCAGTTGTCCTTGGGCTACACTAGCATGTGACAGGATGTAATGAAGATGCTACTGGTGCCCAATCGATCAAATCAATGAATAACGGGAAGACAAGTGATACAAGAAAAATCTGGTTTTCTCTTCTGAGTCCATTGCCGCCATGCCATGATAATAAGCATTGAGTATCCTAATAATATTGCTAAAAAATCTATTAAAATACTAAATACAGTAAAGTACCAGACTATGAAATTAACATAATCTGTTGCATTTCTATGTCAATAATTAATGGAGAAATTCAGAAAACAATTTGCTGTGTTGTTGAGGCAATTCATGTAGTACTTGTGATCTTATATAGTGAAGATCAAAGATCACCGATGCTCAGCATTCAAAATGAGAGCATGCCACAGTGGAGAGTGTGGATTTGTGATAGAGTGAAAACACACTCTTGACCCTTTCTGAAACTATTTTTAGTGAGTATGTGAGCTTGAGTGGAAGGAGAAAGAGGACCTAAAGGAACCATGTTCATCCCCATCAGGAGCTCACCCATTCACACGGCCATCAGTGGTGACTGAAGCAACTGAATCAATCTGAGACCAAGTCATGAAACTCCATGGCTGACTTTTTCTTCCCATCCTCAAGTTCCTGGACATTGATAGAGGGAAGTGTGAGGAGCATATGACTGGGATTCCACTGAAAGGCTCTTCTTTCAAAATGAAAGACAAGTTAGTCTTGAGGCTGGGAGTTGAGAGGATATGAAATCCAAAAATAAATGAAATTAGACTTTTAGATTGGGCTTGTAAAACTAATTTGGCAGGGGGAATGAGATCTTCTCAAGAAGTCTTTATGTTTTGGACCAGATAAAAGGGTCTGGCATACTATGGTGGGAAACAATAATCACACAAAAGAGTAATTTCATATTTGTTATATTTATTTGAGAATCTGACATATCTTGTGTTTTCTCCCATTGTTCCTTGGATGGATGTATTTTATGTCATTTATCCTCTATCTTAATATCAAATATGTGATAGTTGTTCAAACCATGAAGATTGGCAAAGAACTCATTAAATAAGTTAGCAAAGTAGCATGAAATCCAAAGTTTTATGTCCCCAAACCTCATGTTCAAAAGTTTTCTAAGTATGTTTCTTCAAGTACAAGAAATGAAATATATTTCAGAAGGATACTGTCATAGTTAGGATTTAGTTTTGTGTTTGTGGAAGGGAAATATACAGTGCTCAGGAAACCCAAGTGCCACTCCCAGAAATATTTGGCCCAGCTGTGAGGGTCATGTTGGTGAGTGCTCAGGCCTGCTACACAGTGCAACTTGGGTCCAGCAGAACTTTTAGTCACCAGGGCTATTGCACTCAATGTTTTCCCCCTTTAGGTCATGCAGTACAGGGCATCAAGGTCAGTGACTAGCACAACTATGTCATATGCTCCGTCCTTTGAGAAGACTCCTGCCCGTAGTTCCCCGTCAGAGAAATCAGTCTCAGTGGGTAGAATCTCTGGGTATAAAATAACAACAGAGTTTAATCATGATTTCAATTTTTTGTTTCTTGTAGCCAAAGTGATATACTTGGACTAGTCGTTAGTGATGCGAATGTCCACGTTCTTTCTTTCCATCTACTTCTCATATACACAGGGACTAGAATTTAGGAAGTGCCATCTGAGATATATTTGTCTCTGCAGGTTACATCTAAACAGATGAGAAGATTGCAAAAACAATGAGTTTTACAGTACGAATTGCTGAGTGTTGCTAGACTTTTTGTCTTAGACTACATGGCCTCTTGGAAGCAGATTGCTTTTTTATCTTGATGTGTCAACTTTTTAAAAGGTGATTACTTTGCATCTCTGAGCTAGTCTTAAGCAATAGGAAATACTTTCACCAAGAAACTATATAGAAAATATCATAAAAGCTAAAGAGGTTTCCAAGAATATGGTATTTAGCCATTCAGAAAACTAATAGTTCCACATAAGGACCTTAAGGAAAGTGATACACCTAATGCCTGGTAGTCAGTGTCTATCCTAAGAGAAGTGGAAAAGAATCAAAAGAAGTTAACAGGAAGTTGTGCTGTTAGATTTTTTTGACATTTACCCCTTCACTAGCTCTAAGGTAGGTGGATTCTGAAAGCACAGTTTCAATATGAGCTAGGAAATTCTTTCATTAATTGAAATAGAAGATGAGAGTCAAGACTAAAACTCTTTCAGCAAGTATGGAGAAACAGGGCCTGATTCCAAAGGTGCTTATTGAAACAAACAAGATAAGATGATTGGATGAAACTTGGAACACAAGATAAGGCAGAACACACACACACACACACACACACACACACACTGTTGCTGGGGGGACTGAGGAAATGAAAACGAACTGGTTGAAGTTGAGAACAGAAGAAACGGATTTTTCAGAGAAAGACGACAATAAAATCTTCTTTGGCAAAACGTTTGACTTTTATGAGATATAAGGCATCAATAAAAAACTCTAAAAGACAGGGCCAGAGCGATAGCACAGCCGGTAGGGCGTTTGCCTTGCATGCAGCCAACCCGGTTTGATCCCAGGCATTCCGTATGTTTCCTCGAGCTCTGCCGGAGTAATTCCAGAGCTATGAGCCAGGAGTAGCCCCTGAGCATTGCCGGTGTGATCCAAAAAGAAAAAAAATGTTAAAAACTTTAAAAGACATAATTTATCTCACTTTCCAATTTGTGCCTTTTAAAGTAAAACACATTGCATTGAAAGAATATACTTGAGCTGTCAATTATACAGAGAAACGTATAACAGAGAAGCCCCCAAATCTTATTCACCAAATCTTTTATTTACCAAATCAAGTGACTCAAAACACTTCTGAAATTAATATTATAAACAATCAACTTGTTTTGTTTCTCATTGAATATATTGGTGAATAAATGGGAGGTAATCTCAAGCAAATATAATTCAATGTTCTCTTTTCAATAATGGCTGATCTTAAACTGGCTTTTGTGCATAACAGATGTTGTATCTTCAGGCTCTTAGAGGTTGAGAGAATACTTCTATTACTAAACTGTTGTTAGCATATGAAGAAAGCCAGTGGGTAGCTATAAATCCAATTTGTATCTTAACAATTTCCCCAGTGATGATCTTCTGGCCTCCAGCCCTCAGGAATTATGATAGCAGGAGGACCAAAAAAGAAGGAGGTAGCAAACCCAAGACGGCATTAGAGGAAACCATCTTAATATTGCCTCTGGAAACCAATAATTCTAATGCATAGTGGACCATTTTCCAATCTCATTTAACTTTAAAGAGCTTGAGAGCATCTCATTTCTTCTAATAGGAACAGATGGGCACAGATGATTACAATAGAAAACACTTTATGCAAAAGCTTCTTTGTTCCCAAATGGTTTTCACATTCTTTTTCTATTCAGATAGTTTATGAAATGTCTAGAGGAATTCAACACCAAATATTAAGAGTTGCTTCAGGGAAAGGTCATTCATTCTACCTGCTTCTGATTTTATGTGTATTATTAATATCAGAAAGTCTTTAGGGCCAGTTCCCTGTGCTCTTCAGGATAAACAAAGGTTTCACCATTACACTCTTGAGGTTGCACTTGGATAACTTTGTGTGTTCTTTTCTTTATTTTAAGTCAAACCCGCATATTATACCAACTGATAAAGTGAACAGCCCTCACAGTTAAGTGCAAGGAATGTCAACACCAGATACACCATTTTAGCAACATTTAAAGTTAAAATTTTTAGACTTTTCATATTTCCCAGAATAAACCTTATCCATGATTTCATTGTTTTAAAACCTGTGCTACATTTCTATAAAATTTTAACTTTATACCATTATTTATTTATTTATGAGGCTAAAATGGAAATTTTATAATATTTCCCCATGAAAATATTCAGGGAATAGTGTTGTTCAAAATAAAATGTTGATAGAAGGAAAGCAAGCTACTTGACCTCACTCCCTAGGAAGGTCAGGATCTCTGATAACTGTCTTCACAAACCTCTTTTTCTGGGTGCAGGGGAGAAAGGATTATTCCTCTCAAACACTATTTATACAGCAATAATTTTAATGACAGTCGTTGAAGTAGATAAAGTAGATATTCCTTTATTTCTTGTGCAAATTACTAATGATTGCCATCCAAAAAAAAAAAAAAAAAGAAATAAAGAATACCCAGTTAACCAAAAGTTGAATTTGGGTTATTTGCTTATCTGTTGGTTTGTGTTGGTACATAGGAAATAATAAAGGTCACAAGGTCAAACCTTTAAAAAGCAATCCAAAAAAATGGATTGCTTTTTAAAATTTCCAGACTCACTTATCCTTCCCACTTGCCTTGGAGTTTGAAACTATTTCCAGTCTGTCTACTGCTTCTGTTAGAGAATAACGAGAATAACAAGACATTTTTAACCCACAAGGTAGATGGGCATAGTAAGATACTTTCCAATCCATCTGCCAAGTTCGGCTTTTTATTACCTGTATTCTCCCATGTCAAATGTGTTTGAAATGTTCAATGAATCACGTAGCATAATTATCCAGCACTTCTAGACCTACGCACCCCTGTAAAAGCAATTTTGCCTTCGCATTAATCAAAAAGTAGCAAACGACTTTGTGTTGTAACATGACCCATGTTGAATTTCTTTCACGGGACACAGTTATAGAGTTGCTGGAAGTGGGCCTTCACAAGATGGGTTGATCCGTGATGCGTCCAAGCAGATCTTGAAAACGCTTGAATAACTCCTCCAAAAACACTTTTTAAAAGAGCTGAAGGTAGCCAAGCATATTAGGTGAATTTTAAAACTTATTTTCTCTGAAGCAAGAAATGAATATATGCAGTCACAAGTATAGAGAACTTAAATCAAATGACAGCAAATGGAATATGCATGAAATAGACAGTGTAAGTTTTCCTGACTTTGGGAGTGGGGAAAAGAAAGACTCTTAAAAAATGCTATAAGACCAACTGAGAGATTTCCATATTACTTTCTGTCATCTTATTGTATTATTTGGGAGAATTTACTTAGGAATGAGTTCTTACATGTTCAGTCTAAGTCTTACAAATGTTGCTATTAGAAAAAAATTAGCGATTCCTAAGCCAATTTGCTGAGCCAAAAAAGAAAATAAAATGGCTAGACAACATTACTCTGCCTCTCTGCTGTACTAATCATATTTTATTAACCCCTTATGTTGATAAATGCCAGGGGTTCTTTGATTATTTGGCCATCAAACATAACTCTGCATCAAAGCTAAAAAGTAAATAGACCAAATTAGTGTACTGAGCATTTGAAAATTTGAAATAGATACAAATTGCTTACTTCTGAAATCTGCCAGGATACGATACAAATCTCACATTAGAGAATAGGTCCTGCTCTGATTAAAACCAGGTTTCTAACCTCTAAGGAAGAAATATATACCAAACTCATTTCAAAAACACATGCACTATAACGCTGAATTGGTTTTGTAATAACTTTTTCCCAAAGATTTATGAGTCAGCTAACAGATGGGAATAATAACATCTCAAACATTTTCCTGTAATGCATTCAGTTGTCCTACACATGAATACGGTAGCAAACAAAACATATATAAAATATATTCTATTTTGTGAAGCAACAATCTAAAAAAACAATCAGGGCTCGAGTCCCCCTAACAATATAAATTTAAATAGTTAAAACTGTGAAATTCTGTCCTGATTTAGCATTATTAGGAGGAGTTATAAATACATATTCTTTCTGGCCCTCCCTGCTGTCCTCCATTCTCAAACAATCCTTCCAACACATACAATTCCCTTTTTCCCTTAACTTCTATATTCTCTTGAATACAGCCTAGTGACTAACCTCAAGGCTTTGGATCATAATGTTTCATCTCTTTGTAAATTTTTGTTTAGGATTTAATTCATTTCCCTTTTTATGATTTAAAGCCTTATAGAAGTCTCATAAAATCCCAGGCATGAAAAGATTGTTTATATTTATTCTGATTTCCTTTGTTGTTTATTGGAATAAGCTTACACTACCTTTCTTCCTCTTGTATATGATCAGTTGTTTCTCACATCTTTATTTTTCATATTTTCATTCCATTTTATAAGTAATGTAATCTTGGTTGGTCTATCTTCACCTGGCATGTACTTCATTACCCAGGGTCTTGGAGATCACATTTTTTTGCAAATATCTTTTGCTTTGAGATGAATGAGAGCCCATTACTACTCAAGATTTGAGCATGTGTTTGACTCCAGAAATTGAAACAAAGCTGCTTAACTTTGACCAAAGTGTCAGCAAATCTGGTTGTTTGTTTTGCTAATACTCATTAATTCTGTGAGGTGAACCAAATCATCTATCATATTTACAAAGTAACATGCTGTTTATTTGACAGACCATATCTTTTACTGGTTTTTAAAAAGCTGTGCCTCTTTTGTAAGAAGAATACATCTTACTCGGTAAGAACAGAACTACAATGCTAGAACTCACACATTAGTATCATACAGTTAAAAAAATCTCCAAAGAGCTAAGAGGGCCCAAAGAGATACTATAGCAGATAAGGTATCTGCCTTACATGGGGCAAACTTGGGTTCTGTTCCTGGCTTCCATGTAGTTTCCTAATCACTGCCAGGAGTGATTCCTGAGAGCAGAGCCAGAAGTAACCCGTAAGCAATGCTAGGTGTGGCATTCCCCCCCCCACAAAAAAAAATAAAAGACTCCAAATAAACTAATACAGATTCCTCTAATATCATGCACCTGGCAAATAAATCAACTTTCACAACTATTATTCAATATAATATTGGAATTCCCAGTAATTAGGCAGCAAAAAATAAATTAAAGGGACCCTAATTGGAAAAAATATGTAAACTCATTACTATGTTTAGGTTATGTGCTATAATGCATAGAAAAATGCTAAAGTCTCCACTAAGGAACTATCCAAAGTAAACACCAATACATTAATGCTGCAGCAATATACAAACTTCATTTTTGTGTGAATGTTTGAAGGCCTAGAAGTTAGAACTTTTCGTGCTTGAGGCACTAGGTCAGTCTCAGCACCACATGTACTCCTCCAAGGTCCCACAGTATGTTGGATGTAGCCCCAGCAGTCTCAAACATTCCTGAGTGTGGCACTGGTGGTCTCCCAGAACCACTTGGCCAGACCAGGCACTTATTACCAGGCTTTAACACTGACCATCTGATCCTTTTAGCTGAGTATGGCCCCTGGGGCACCTCAGCATTGCTTAGGCGGACCCCAACACTTTTGTCACATTTTTCAAAGCAAGCAGTGAACTAGAAAGAAAAGAATTCAAAAAACCAACAATCTTATTAATAATACACTGTAAAGAGTTAAATCTAGGAATAAACTAAACAAATGAAGCAAAATATTTGTGCATCAAAAACTGTCACTGTTAAATGAAATAACAGAAGAAAACAAAAGAAATATAAATAAATCCTGGAGTTGTGAATTGTTCTTTATAGGGAGGGCTCACAACTGTACAACTCAACTGCATGACAATTTTGGGGCAGCATCAGTTGTATAAGAAGGATTTAATTCTACCATTTTTTTTTTTTGCTTTTTGGGTCACACCCGGCGTTGCTCAGGGGTTTCTCCTGGCTCTGCACTCAGGAATTACTCCTGGCGGTGCTCGGGGGACCATATGGGATGCCGGGGATCGAACCCGGGCCGGCATAGGCCGGCCGCGGCAAGGCAAACGCCCCTACCCGCTGGGCTATCGCTCCGCCCAATTCTACCATTTATAATAGTCATAAATACAGTTCATATATACAATCTGTGGTGGAAATTTTCTCACATTTACATTTGTTATTAAATTTGTTATTAATAACATTAATACTATGTTTTAGAGTGCAACCATAGACTTAGAGATATTACTCTTCCTAAATTTAAAAAAAAAGATGATTATTAGTCCCATTTTATCACTGTCAAGACTGAGACCTAAGACTTAGTAAAACTTATTTGAATTGCAGATTGCCTAACTGTGAAACTTTTACGGGAGCTGGGGAGATGGCTCATTACCTTAAAGCACTTGCTCATCAATACAGAAATAAGAGCTCAAACTCCAGACCACAACTAGGAGATCCTGACAGTGTTGTATAAGAAAAAAAGAAAAAGTTAAAACCATTTGCATCCAATCTCTAAGCTAATGAAAGATAGACTATCTTCTTCGAAAGAGCTAAAATAATAATAAAGGTCATAGTTATTCAGGAAGTAAAATTAGCACAGTAAATTGATATTATATAATATGATTGCATTGTTTTAGCTAGTTAATGTACTTCAATGTAATTCAAATAGTTCTACTTATAAGTGCTTGCTAAATGAGATAGCATGCAATGATAATTAATTCTTTATTATAGTCATTGTGGCTTTGCTTGATTTAATTTTACTGATGAAGCATAATTGTCATCTGTTGAGTAGAATTGTAAATTAACCATTGCCTATGACAGGAAAATAAGAGGAGAACTGATGTTGCATTCAACATGGGTGGAAAGGTGACTTCCAAGATCTGACTTTTATAAGGAGACTGAAAAGGAGAATTTGAGAGATGAACCACACACATTCTCATTACCTTCTGCCTGTGTGAAAGTGCAAGGAAAATTAAATTACTTCCCAGTGTCTAGAAAAAAAATGTAAATGAGTTTGATTTTAAACTTGGAGATTTAATGATCAAGGGATTCAATATCATATAAGAAATAAGATTAAATATCTTCAAGCTCAATTTTGTAATGATTGCTATAACAACCCCTGAGCATTGCTGAGTGTGATGTCGCTCTCTGCCCTGAATCTCAACAAAACTATGTTCATGAAAAATGAACTAGTTCCAGAGGCCCCATTCACTCTCAATGGAACAAACATCTCTGAATGCCAGCAGTTATGTGTACCTAGGTTGAGAAGTCAACATGATGAACGACCTAAAACCTGAGCTGCGCAGAAGGAAGAGAGCGGCATGGAATGCCTTCAAAAGCATCGAAGAAATAGCTAAAAAAGACAAAGAACCTCTGACTCAAGGCATATCTCTTCAACTCCACCATTCTCCCTGAATTAACATACGCCTCAGAGACCTGGACCCTATGAAAGCAGGATGAGAACGCTATTTGGGTCTCCCAAAGAGAAATCAAAAGAACTATGCTTGGAATATCATGCCTCACTCAACTGAAGAAGGAATCCGGAACTCTGATCTCCGTCGCTATTCCAGAGTCAGGGACACTGTCTCGTTCGCCAAGGCATCGGAAATCAGATGGGCTGGACATGTAATGCCATTTGGAGACAACTGCTGGACTAGAGCCGTTACCGACTGGATCCCACGGGATGTCAAAAGATCACATGGCCGCCCACCTACAAGATCGTCAGACTTCTTCATCAAGACCCTGAATGAATGGTTTGAGGCTCTTTGTATCCCTGAAGCAACCAGATGCCATTGGGCTACACTGGCACGTGATATGGTCAAATGGAAATATTACTGGTGCCCGCTGGCGCAAATCCATGAATAACGGGATGTCAAGTGATCAAGTGATCAAGTGCTATAACAATAGCAACCATTTATAAAATATAAACCATTATAAATGCAAACATTTATGAAATTTTATATTTTATTGTCAGCAGCATGATCTACTGGGTTGTTTTCTTTTTTACTTTTTTGGGTCACTCTGGCGATGCTCTGGGGTTGCTCCTGGCTCTGCCTCTACACTCAGGAATTATTCTTGCTGATGACAGGGGACCATATGGGATGCTGGGGATTAAATCAGGATTTTCCAGGTGTGAGGCAAACGCTCTACCCCCTGTGCTGTCACCCCAGCCCATGGTCTGCTGTCTCTCTGTGAAAATGGGACAGATCAGAAAAGTTGAATTTTGAACAATAGTTCAGTGTTAAATGACTGTTCTTATGATCACCTTAACAACAGGCAGACTTGTTTAAGCTGAGATTTTCTCAGAGAAAATCTGCAGAGATTTTTCTCTTTAATACGTTATGGAGCTGAAATGAGTGGTAATAGGAATGTGGACCCAGAACAGAAGTGCATTTCAGGAAATTATGTGAATGAAGCCTTGATAATTAATAGATCCAAGAATTTGGCAGAACGTTCAAAAGTCTCCAATGAGCCATGAATTTTTTTCAATCACCGGAAGTAAATGATATCCGTACCCAGGTATTAGAAAATAAGTCAATATTTAGAGAAATCGGTCTCTAAATGCTTTGATATTAATTATAAATATCAAAAAGCTGCTTTGGAATATATTTTAAATAAAATATTATATGCTGCAGCATCATACTGTGTGTAAACCCCAAGAAAACAAAACTTGAAATAGAAGGCTAGAAAATGTTTTAAATTCAGAGCTATGAAACTTGGGCAAAGATGAGGCATTTCTCAACCCATTTCTCAATGAGTCAAAGATGACCCATTTCTTTAAAATGAAATAACCTCGTTAACTCTCTGTTTAGGTGTCTTAGACATCTAACATGATATAATTCTAATAAGAAGTATACATCTGAAAAATTTTTGATATAAATGTTATTATAGAACTGTGTGATAAATTCTGAGGTAGCATAAATAATAGGCAAATGAAACAGTGGATAGAGAAAACAATTACTGGATAGGAGGTATGTAGTGAATAAAAATAATTAAAATAAAAAAAGCCAACTTTTTGAAAGGTATTAATAAATCTTTTACTTTTTCATGATACTCAGCAATGCTTACTCAGGGGCTATCTGCTGGATCAAACCTGGGTCACCTGCTGGAAAGGCCATCTCCTTATTTCCTTCTGTCCCTATTAGTAATGAGTCTTATCCAAGTTTTGGAGGATCATCTTTTATATTAAGAAAAGTTTTCCTCTCTGACATCAAAGTAAGTAACCTTGTTCATTCAACAAATATTTAATTAAAATCTACTTTTCCACCAAAACTAGTTCCATCTTCATGTATGTTTTCAATGTAGCAGTGAATGGATTAAATTCCCTGGCCTCACCAATTTCACATCTGAACTTTTACACGGTCATTCCAGCCATGTGGTTGGGGCCCAGCGTGGCTGCCTTTGTGGAAGCTGAAAGAGTCTTTCAGCCTCTGAAAGACATTGAAAGAGTCCAACCACAAAGTAAATCTTTCTGCTGCCTGCTCTCCCATAGCTTTTCTTGAAATTGCACCTTTCCTCCATTCCAGTCCTCAACATTGTTTCCTAAACTTTTATTCCCTAAACCCTTCAGTCTTCCTTTTCTATCCCACCTCATTCCACTTTCCAACCTAGGTAAGCAGCTCCATCTTCCACCCCCACCCATAATCCCTTCTTCAGGTACTTTATAGGAAAAGGAATGTGTTATTTTTATTAAAAATGCTGTAATATCACATCTTCTTTATTTCAACTGTTCTTATTTTACTTCATCAACTGTTTCACTGAGCTTTTATCAATAATAGTTACTAACAGATTGGTTTCTTGGCTTGTTTTCTATTTCATAATCTTGTGTGAGAGGTTGGAGAGAGAGTACAGAGTAGAGTGCTTGCATTGCATATCACCGACCTGGGTTCAATCTCCAGCTTCCCATATGGTCCTAAGTACCATAAGAAGTTACTCTTGTGTGCAGAGCCAGAAGTAAGTCCTGAGCATTGCTGAGTGTAACCTCAAAACAAGCAAACAAAAAGCGTTACATAATCTTGAATCAGACAGTGTACAGCTATAACATTCAATAACCACTACCTTTCTTTGGGAATTTATGTTCATTTATTCAGCAAATATTTATTGAGCATATGCTGAAAACTGACATGGGTGGTGCTGATGAAATAGGGAAGTCTGGTCTGAATAATGTTTTCTTGGCTCTGTCTCTAGAAACACATACCCCCTCACTCAGCATGGATAATAAGTCACTTGTAACTTGTCTTCCCATTCATCATCGATTTGCTCGAGCGGGCACCAGTAACATCTCCATATGTCCTGTCTTATGCTAGTAGAGCCCAAGGGCATCTGCTTGCTTCAGGAATATAAAGAGCCTCAAACCATTCCATCAGGTCCTGGGAATGAGGTCTATAATTGTTACTGGTATTTGGCATATCAAATACGACATGGATAGCTTGCCAGGCTCTGCCATGCGGGTGGCGTACCCTTGTGATCTCCAGCATTTATTGATGAACCAGGCTGTGATCAGCTCTTCTGTTGGGTTGAGTTGTGATGAGAGGGGAGTCGGATGTAGAAAATGGCAGCCCTCATGGAGTGGGGGGTCGCTCTGGCTTCTTGCGAGGCTCTACTGGGGTGGCGGGCCAGGGCTAGAATCCGCCATCCCTCCCAGGTGCCTTGTGAGCAGCTGGGCACAGGAGAGCCAGTAGCAGCTCTGCCCCATGTCTGTGAGTCTCTGAATCAGCATACCTGGGCCGGACTTGAAAAAAGACTGCTGCAGGGTGGGTCTCGATGCTCTTCTGCAGCGTGGAGTTCTAATAAGAGGGGAGTCCGGATGTGGAAAATGGCAGCCCTCATGGAGTGGGTGTTCATCTGACTTCTTGCAATGGATGGATGATAAGTAAAAAGAGTTTTGAGGCAAACATTTATTTTTCAAGTTACATGCTTTATTCAGTGTGTCTGAAGAATTGTATTTTCATTCTTATACTTTATTTTCACTTTTATTCATACTCTGTAGCATGCCAGATCTAAAACTCTTCATGTTCCATTTCAATTTGTAGATTTGTTTCTTTATTTCAGACAAATTTTCTGTGCTCTATCATTTAATTTGTGTGAATTATTTAATTTTGAGGCATCTATTCTTTTTACATTTTATTATCTCATTGATCTTCCCTATTAAGGACAAATTTTGCCTTTGTTTTACCTCGCTTTTCGCATTTTTGTCATCACCTTACTCTATTTTACAAATTTAATGTTACACTGGGCCTATTCTTTCTAAGCGTTCTTGAGAAAACAGTTTCATTATTGTGGAGTTTTTGCCAGATCATTTCTTATCGAATTTCTCCTGAATAATTTGAAAAGCACTGTCAAGAATCACTAATTGTTCTTACAGAGCACGCCACATTTTGAATTTTGTGCAGCTTTCTTTACAGATTATAAGAGAGCTGTTAGTTTTCTCTGACTTCAATCATTTAAAGACTAGGTATTATGTTCACTGAAAGAAAACAGGGAGAGATGAATTAGTTTTGTACTTCTTTTCGGAAAGAATAGGATCTATTCCTTATTCTCCCACTGAAGCCTTTCTAGATGGTATCCATCCAGTGAGGGATACATCCACTTCGCAGAATGGGAATATCCTTTTTGTTCCTTTCTAGGTTTCTGAAGCTAATACTTCATATTGAAATGCTATCCTACATTTATACATACAATTTCCACCTATCTCTACAAAGCTAATGTTTCTAACTGCAAACACAAGAGAAATAGGTAAGTGTAAACCTAACTTTTTGGTTTACACCCAAACCTGCACTTTTGCAAATTTGGAAACAGTACTGAAAAATTCTTATTTCAAGTCACCCACAGATGCTGAGGTAAGGATGGAATCAAGGTGAGGAGACAGGGAGTTCCTATTTCTGTCTCCACAGTCTATTGTCATTAGGAATTTGCATAGAATCACCAAAACAGCTAACTACAGTGAAAAATCATTCACTTGCATCACTTGTCTTCCTGTTGTTCATCAATTTGCACGAGTGGGCACCAGTAACATCTCCATACATCCTGTCGCATGCTAGTGTAGCCCAAGGGCAGCTGCTCACTCCAGGAACAAGAACCATTCATTCAGTTCATGAGAATGAAGTCTAATTTTTACTGGTTTTTGGCATATCAAATACGACATGGGTAGCTTGCCAGGCTCTGACGTGTGGGTGGTAGACTCCCGGTAGTAGGCTCTCAGTGTGTGCATTTACTAATCAATGGGGAGAGATCGGCTTTTCTCTTGAGTGGAGCTCTGATGGGCTGAGGAGTCCGGATGTAGAAAATGGCAGCCCTCATGGGGTAGGGGTTCCTCTGGCTTCTTGTGAGGCTCTATTCGGATGGTGGGCCAGGGCTAGAAAGCACCTTCTCTCCCAGATCAGCTGAGCACAGGGGAGATACAGTAGCAGCTCTGCCCCGTGTATTTGAGTCTCTGGATCAGGCATACCTGGGCTAGGCTTTGCTGTAGGGTGGGACTCTGACAAGCAGGGCTTGAGATCATCTTTTCTCTTGGGAGGAGCTCTGACAAACTGTGGAATCCAGATGTCGAAAGTGGCTGCCCTCCTGGTGTGGGGGTTCCTCTGGCTTCTTGAGAGGCTCTATTGGGATGGTGGGCCAGGGCTAAAATGCACCTTCCCTCCCAGACGCCTCATGATCAGCTGAGCACAGGGAGAGCCAGTAGCAGTTCTGCCCTGTGTATCTGTGTCCAACCTCTCGCTCCTCAAAATATATTCCCCAAACTAAATCTAGTTCTACAGGGTGATCTGGAAATAGTATGGCCATGTTTTTGAGCTTGTAGCTTGAAACTTTCTATAAACTATTTAAATTTCCCTCTCAGATTTGATGATTTTTCATTAATCTATGACTTTAATATCTGCATCAACTATAAAATACTTAAAATTTTATGAGTGGCTGGAGAGATAGCAGAGCAGCTAGGGCATTTGGCTTACATGTGGCTGACCTGAGTTCAATCCCTGGCATCCCATGTGGTCCCCCACGGTCTAGTGCAGAGCCAGGAGTTACCCCGGGAGTATCGCTGGGTGTGACCCGATATTAAAAAAATTATAAGCTATCTAATGATCATTCTTTTCATTGTAGATAGAGCCCACTTCAAAAAGAAAGTGTATTTTTAGCAAAAAATGGTGTTGAAAATGATTATTTTTATGCTCCCATAACTTTGTAGTTGATTTCTAGGATCCTAGCCTGGTATGGAAGCCCCTTCGAGCCAGCCCATCTGATATGTCTATGGAAATCTGCTCGATGGGATTATCCCACCTGCTATAGGCAGGGCTATAAACATTGATTCATTTGAATGCCTAACAAACCGAATAGGACGATTACACTTGAAGAGATGTGGCCCACTGCCAGCAATTTCTATCTTCATTGTCCACGCACCAAGATCCACATACAAAGAAGATGAAATTGAGAAATTCTACATGGAATTGGAGGAGTTCTATAAAAAAGATCACACCTTCTACAAGATCATAGTCGGTGATTTTAATGCCAAGATAGGACCAAGAAGATCGGCTGCAGAACTCCACATCGGGACCCATTGCCTAGAATGGAACGAACAGGGTGAGAGACTATCTGGAGTTCATCATGTCCACCAAGACCATTCATGGGAACTCACAGTTCCAGAAAGCTGAAGCGAAACGTTGGACATGGGAATCTCCTGGCGGACAGTTCCACAATGAAATTGACCACATCATCTTCAATCAATGGTTTTGTCTGACCGATGTAGCTGTCGTCCCCAAATTCCAAACAGGATCAGACCACCATCTCCTTCCTGCAAAAATTCTTCTTCCCTAGCAACGGGAGAAAAGGCTGCAAAAGTTTAAGAAGAGAACTCCCCAGAACGACAACCAACTGGGAACTCTTTGGCACCATTGCAGCAACATGGGAAGATACCATCATTGACGACATAGATGAAGAATACAACCGACTGGTTCAGCACCTCCATGATTGTGCGAAGAATGCCAATAGAGAGAGAAAGACATAAAAGGACACCTGTCTTCAGAAACTCTCGAGCTCATTCGCCAACGTGGCAAGGCGCGAGCCTCAGGAGACCAAATGCTAACATCCAAGCTTGCTAAATGGTGCAGAGAAGCGATAAAAGAAGACCTCAAAGACAGAAGAGCAGAAATACTGGAAGATGCAGCAGAAGCCAGGAAAAGCATTCACACTGCCCGCCTGTCCTTTGCCAACTATAAGACCAAGATGACTGCCCTCCGACGCCCTGATGGATCTATCACATCTTCGAGAAAGGCAATGGAGAAGATTATCCATGACTTCTACTCAAATCTCTTTGATAGCCACGTCCACCTGCCCACATACCAAATTCCACAGGATGGATATGTCATTCCCAACGTTCTCCCTTCTGAAATCCGACATGCCATCTCGTCGGTAAAGAAGGGAACAGCACCAGGCCCAGACAAAGTCAGACCCGAACACCTGAAGAATCTGCCGTCGGTACTCATCAATACACTAGCTCGGCTCTTCACACGCTACCTGTCCAAATGCAAGGTGCCCTCCCATTGGAAAACCAGCAGGACAGTTCTACTGTTCAAGAAGGGAGACATTCATGACATCGGCAACTGTCGCCCCATCTGCCTGTTGTCTGTCATCTACAAGCTGTTTACACGAGTCATCCTGAACAGGATTAGCAGAACACTAGATGAAGGACAACCATGCGAGCAAGCAGGCTTCCGGAAAGGATTCAGCACAATCGACCATATCCACACACTAACCAAGCTCCTCGAGGTTTGTAGGGAGTACAAGATGCCGCTCTGAATCACATTCATTGATTTACAGAAAGCCTTTGATTCTGTGGAGACTGAAGCAGTCATCGAAGCCCTAGCCAAACAGGGGTTCAAACCCAATACATCAAGATCCTTTGTGAGCTGTATTATGGATTCACCACCAGGATCTCACCATTCTACAAAGAAGTGATCATTGATGTCAAAAGAGGGGTTTGACAGGGGTGATACCATTTCACCAAAACACTTTAGCGCCACCCTCGAGAACATCATGCAACAATTAGAATGGGAAGGAATGGGAGTGAAGATAGATGGTCGGCAACTACACCACCTCCGCTTCACTGATTACATTGTTCTAATAACACCAAACATTAGCCAAGCGGCACAAATGCTGGCTGACTTTGACCGAGAATGTGGAAAGATAGGTCTACAGCTGAATCTAAAGAAAACTATGTTCATGAAGAATGAACTAGTTCCTGAGGCCCCATTCACTCTCAATGGAACAAACATCTCTGAATGCAGCAGTTATGTGTACCTAGGTCGAGAAGTCAACATGACGAACGACCTAAAACCTGAGCTGCTCAGGAGGAAGAGAGCCGCATGGAATGCCTTCAAAGGCATCGAAGAAATAGCTAAAAGGACAAAGAACCTCCGGCTCCGGGCACATCTCTTTGACTCCACTGTTCTCCCTGCATTAACATACGCCTCAGAGACCTGGGCCCTACGAAAGCAGGATGAGAATGCTATTCGGGTCTCCCAGAGAGGAATCGAAAGAGCTATGCTTGGAATATCACGCCTCACTCAAGTGAGAGAAGGAATCCGAGTTCTGACCTCCGTCGCTATTCCAGAATCAGGGACGCTGTCTCGCTTTGCCAAGGCATCGAAAATCAGATGGGCTGGACATGTAATGCGATTTGGAGACAGCCGCTGGACTAGAGCCGTTACTGACTGGATCCCACGGGATGTCAAAAGATCGCGTGGGCGCCCACCTACAGGATGGTCAGACTTCCTTGTCAAGACCCTGGAAGGAACGGTTTGAGGCTCTTCATATTCCTGAATCAACCAGATGCCATTGGGCTACATTGGCACGTGATAGCGCCCAATGGGAAATGTTACTGGCACCTGCTCGAGCAAATCGATGAATAACGGGATTCAAGTGATCAAGTGATAGGCAAGGCAAAAAAAAAGCTGTAGCTGAATGTTTTAGGTGTTTTCCTCTTTTCAATCTAAAATGACTTGAGGCAGCATATCAGAAAAATAAAAATACACCTGGGCATTCAAATCTTAGGGGAACACAGACTAGGAGCAACAGACTGTGGGACATGCACAGTCCAGATTCAGTGTTAATGTCATTAATGTCTTAATGAAAAGTCTTTAACACAATAATTAATTGAGAAAAGAAAACTAGCTATGATATGCTAGTTGTTCTAATAAGGGTAACCTCACAATATGCTATACTCACATATGTGTAGATAGTTGGGTGCTTATATTTATTGA